>CAUYLG010053144.1:0-209510 GCA_963573385.1 Cacajao melanocephalus
TTGGCAACCGCGCGCGCCCCCGTCTCAAAAAAAAAAAAAAAACCGATACCCCTGTGGGTTGTCCAAGGTTTTTTTTTTTTTTTTTTTTTTTTTGAGATGAGAGTCTCTGTCTGTCACCTGGGCTGGAGTGTAGTGGCGTGATCTCAGCTCACTGCAACCTCTGCCTCCTGGGTACAAGAGATTCTCCTGCCTCAACCTCCCAAGTACCTGGGGCTACAGGCGTGTGTCACCACACCTGGCTAATTTTTGTATTTTTAGTAGAGACAGGGTTTTGCCATGTTGGGTAGGCTGGTCCCTAACTCCTGATCCCAAGTGATCTGTCCCCCTTGCCCTCCCAAAGTGCTGGGATTATAGGTGTGAGCTACCATGCCTGGCCTGGATGTTCCAAGGATTTTAAGAGTTGCATTCCAGGAAATGGGTTGAAGATTAAACATGTATTTTGTGATATCATAGCGTATATATATGCTGATCCCTGTAGCTGAGATTCTTCAATACATGGAATAACTACTTCAAATTTAAGGGCGAAAATCAGGAATAAAAATATATATATGATCATTAATGTGCATTGTGGGACCTTTTGGTCTTTTGGCTGGAGGTATTTTAGACACATCATGAGAAGAATTCAATTAAGAATGTTAAAAGGAAAACAGTGATCTATTCTATGTTTGGTACCCTGGGTTTTCCCTGCTATGATTTTACTTATTTTGTGCCATTGTCCCAAATCAGGAAAAGAAAACACTCTTGGGATTAGAAATTGCTCTAATTATTCATTCGAAGGGTTAACTTTTTTGTGTTTTTGAAACAGTGTCTTGCTCTGTTGCGCAGACTGGAGGGCGGTGGTAGGATCTCAGCTCACTGTACCTCCATCTCCCGGGTTCAAGAGATCCCCCTACCTCAGCCTCTTGAGTAGCTGGGACTACAGGCACATCCCACCATACCTGGCTAATTTTTACATTTTTAGTAGAGACAGGGTTTTGCTGTGTTGGCCAGTCTGGTCTCAAACTTCTGACCTCAGGTGATCTGCTTGCCTCAGCCTCCTGAATTATTGAGAAACCTCCAAGTATTTCCCTGTTTGGAAGCTCTCCGAACCCAGTCACATTACAGGTGTGAGCTACCACACACAGCCCAAAGGCTTAACATTTTTGAAAATCAGCTTTTTTACTACATATAGTTTGACTGTTTTCTGGTTGTTTGATTTTTTTTCTGTTTGTTTCTCTCTAGGAAGCTATTTTGCCAACCACTTCATTATGGGAGGAGAGAAGTTTGACTCAACTCATCCGGAAGGTTACCTGTTTGGAGAGAACAGTGATCTGAACTTTCTGGGGAACAGACCAGTTGCGGTATGGCTGTAATCAGTTTACTCCCTCTTGGAGCTTAAGTTGCCAATTCAAAAAGTATAACAAAAAATAAGTTTGCAGTTGCTAATTCAGCAGTTTGTAGCTTGGTCTGAGTTGAGAGAGAGGCACTAGAAGTCAAACTGCAGCCTCCTTGGTTGTACAGGGTCTCTTGGTGCTAGAGGAGTGGAAGAACTCTTGGAGTCTTGTAAGGGTAAGGATGAGTTTCATAAAATCAAGTTTTCTTGAGGATCCAGATCTTGCCTAAATGCCACATCTTCAGGCAGCTCTTTTCCAAGGGCTTACCTTCTTTCCTTCTTCTTCATAGCACTTAACACCAAACTTTACCAATTTGTCTTTCTCTGCTTATTGTTTGCCTCCCCTTTAGAATGTAAGTTTCATAAGACGAGGGCTGTTTTTACTGTATTATCCCAAACCTAGAACAAAGCCTGGCACATAATGATAAGTCCTTAATAAATGTTTGTTGAATGACTGAAAGTGTTTCTGTTAATATACGAATTGATATGAGAATACATTTTTCTCACTTGTTCCTTCAGCCCATCCCATAAACTTCTATTAAGCACCTTCTCTGCACCCAGCAGGAGGCTTTGTAATAATAACTGCCAGGTGGCTATTGAGTGGCTCCTGTGTGTTAGGAGGGTCCTAGAGACTCCTGTTCCATATGAAGACCACTTGACTTAGAACTTACCCCTCCATTTTATAAGTGAGAGAACTGAGGTGTTCCAAGAGATGAATAATGATAGTAGCCAGCATTTATGAAGTGCACTCTATGTTCTAAGCATTGTTCGAAGGGTTTTATATACATTTTTCTCCAAGTCACATAACTAGGTTTGCCTGGTCACAGATGAATAATCTTTCCAGTGCTCCTCACTGCCTTGAAAATTCTGCCTTCCTCAAGAAACTCCCAGTTTGGTGGAGCAGACAAAACACAGAAACAGGAAGTGTTTAAATAACAATAAAGATCAGAAGTGATTGAATTCGGTGGGACTTGAGAGTGGGAGAAGGCAATGGCAAGGGCAGGTTGCTTCAGTGTTATGCTGGGAAGAGTGCAGGGAGCTGAGCTGGCCTTCGAAGAATGGTGGGTTGGATGAGGCCTTTCTAGGGGTTCAGCACCGAGAGCACAGGCCTCAGAGCATTCAAGTTGTTGAATTAACAAACATTTACTGAGCAACTACTGTGTGTCAGGTACCGAGACAGGCGCTGTGGATACGGAGCTGAAATAAGCATGGTTGTTCTTGCCTGCAGCAAATAAGGAAACCAATCTGGCCCAATTGGAAGGTAGGCTGGGTGCGGTGGATCTCTCCTATAATCCCAGCACTTTGGGAGGCCCGAGGTTGGGAGTTCGACACCAGCCTGGCCTTAACCTCATCTCTGCTGAAAACACAAAAATTAGCTGGTTGTGGTGGCACCTGCCTGTAATCCCAGCTACTCCAGAGGCTGAGGTGGGAAAATCGCTTGAAACCAGGACATGGAGGTTGCAGTGAGCCAAGATTGCCCTACTGCACTCCAGCCTAAGGGATAGAGTAAGACTCTGTTTCAAAAAAAAAAAAAAAAAAAAAAATAGGTAGTTGGCAGCTCTGTTACCTTGATAGGTTTTTTACTCTCTCCTGTAGACTATGAGGAATATTTGAGATTTTTAGGTAGGTGAGTGACCTGGAGAAATTGCTTTTCTAAGAAGATTGATCTGATGATGGTCTTCTATCTTGAGCTTTAACATAAAAATAATTGTTTTGTTGGTTTTCATTGTTCTTTTCCTTTCTATCTTGAGTGATCCCTCTGCTAATTTTTAGTCCAGTAGTCCGCTTTTCAAAATACCAAATCTTGTCTGCTTCAAATTAAATTATGCCAACTAATACTTATCAAATGTCTACGCTTTGATTTTGTTACTACTGCCTTGGTAATTATAGTAGAGAGATAGTTCTTTTTTTTCCAATAGAGCTGATAAAAATATTTGCTCACTCATCAGGGAGTCAGCGTGTGCTTCGAAAGTAGCCCTTTTTTCTATTAATAGCATGGACTTGATGTTTGCATCTGTTTCTGTCTTTTTTCCTTTCATCTGATGTAAAAATAATTTATATATTTAAAAAAAATTTTTCGGCCTTTTCAGTCCATAAAGATGATATAAAAATAAGTAAATTAGGGATGTCCAATCTTTTGGGTTCCCTGGGCCACATTGGAAGAAGAATCGTCACATTGGGCCACACACAAAATACACTAGCAGTAACGACAGCTGATGAGCTAAAAACAAAAAAACAAAACCAAAAAAAACTCAAAAAAAATCTTACAATGTTTGAAGAAAGTTTACGAATTTGTGTTGGGGCACATTAAAAGCCGTCTACCCTCAGGCTGCAGGTTGGACAAGCTTGAAGTTAAATGTTGCTTTAGGTTCAACTTGAAGTTTATGCTGGCTGGCAAACTTTTCCCAAGTTTGCCTGTACCAGCCTATGAATAACTGAATGCTTCATGAAATGCTAGGTAGCAGCCTTGACCTTAAAGTTGAGCCTTTTTTGTTTTTGTTTTTGTTTTAGACGGAGTCTCGCTGTGTTGCAGTGATCTCAGCTCACTGCAACCTTTGCCTCCCGGGTTAAAGCGATTCTTCTGCCTCAGCCTCCTGAGTAGCTGGGATTACAGGCGCGCACCACCACACCTGGCTAATTTTTGTATTTTTAGTAGAGACAGGGTTTCACCATGTTGGCCAGGATGGTCTCCATCTCCTGACCTTGTGATCCACCCACCTCAGCTTCCCAAAGTGCTGGGATTACAGGCGTGAGCCACTGTGCCTGGCCAAAGTTGAGGCTTTTTTCCAAAGATCAAGCTGGGCACAGTGGAGGCTGAAGCTGACATGAGAGGATCACCTGAGCCTGGGAGAGTTCGAGTCCAGTTTGAGCAACATAGCAAGACTCCTCCATCTTAATCAATCAACAAATAAATGCCATTTTTAAAAAAAGGAACATCAACATTGGAGTTTTTGTTGTTGCTTTTATGTAGTAATCAAGTATGCTTAATGTTGCACAGAACAAATGAAATTTTTTTTTTTTTGAGACAGAGTCTCACTCTGTCACCCAGGCTGGAGTGCAGCGGCGTGATCTCAGCTCACTGCAACCTCAGTCTCCCAGGCTCAAGAGATTCTCCTGTCTCAGCCTCCTGAGTAGCTGGGGTTATAGGTGCCTGCCACCACGCTCAGCTATTTTTGTATTTTTTTAGTAGAGATGGGGTTTCACATCGCTTCTCAGCCTTTTGGCTAAGATCAAGTGAGATGGGGTTTCACCATGTTGGCCAGGCTGGTCTTGAACTCCTGATCTCAGGTGATCCACCCACCTCGGCCTCCCAAAGTGTTGGGATTACAGGCGTGAGCCACCATGCCCAGCAAATGTCTTAAAAAGACACAATTTTATGGTTTTATAAGGAGTGAAATTTTTAAAAGTCTAAAAAAATACAAATAAAAGGCAGTTTTATATTAGGAAAGCAAATCAGATAACTTTATATAGCTACATAGGAATGTAGTATAGAGAAAAAATGCAGCATGTTTCTCTTTTCTTTTCCCCACAGGTTATTTGATAATAATAATAATGGCAAACATTTGAACACCTAATTTTTGCCAGGGCTGATTGTTCTAAGCTTTTCATCTGTGTTATCTCATTTTGTCCTCACATCATAATGAGGAAGGTCTTCATCCGACAGGTGAAGAACATGAGGCACAGAGTTTAAATAAAGACTGCCTAGCCTGTAAGGGATCAGGATTGGAACCTGGCAGTCTGGCTCCAAAGCCTGAGCCACTCTGCCATTTTTGCTAGTCAGGTCAGGTGTACTCAGGAACTCTGCCCACATCCTGTTTGTGAGTCCACTGTGTAGCTCTTCAAGTGCAATTTCTGAAATATTGATAGATATCTAAAAGTGGAATGAGGCCAGTGCAGTGGCTCATGCCTATAGTCCCAGCTGCTCAGGAGGCCGAGGCCGGTGGATCTCTTGAGCCTAGAAGTTGAAGACCAGCCTGGGCAACATAGCAAGACACTCATCTCTACAAAATATAGAATAAAAAAAAATAGCCAGGCATAGTGATGCATGCCTCTAGTCCCTGTTTCTCAGGAGGCTGAGGTGGGAGGATCGCTTGAGCCCAGGAGGCCAAGGCTTCAATAAGCTATGATCACTGCAGCCTCAGCAACAGAGCAAGAACCTGTCTCAATAAATAAATAAAAGTAGAACGAGTGGCAGTGATATGTTCTCTTGGAGTGCCTCGTCAGAGTTCGTATTCCATGTGTAATTCCATCTGCTGAGCTGACCTCTGGGTTTTGCCATTACTGCACAACAGGCTTGTTTAGGGAAAGGCCTAGAGATTGAAGATTGACATGTAGCTTGGGTTCTAAACAGCTGACTTCCACTCTCTAGCAAAAGATCCTGGGTGTCAGCACCTGAGTGTTAGGTTACAGAGGAGTGAGAAAGAGAACAACCTTTTAAAGCTATCCAGCAGCATGCAGCAAGAGCGGCTCCTCTTTGCAGAGAGAGAATGAATGTGGGCAGTAAAATACACTAAAATTAATTGTTATATTAAGGTGTTAATGCCGTAGACTTCCTGGCTTCTGGAATTTCCTGTCATTTCTGAAAGAGCAGACTAAAAAGTGTATATTTGAGCTCCACAGCACAGATCTACCTCTTAGGATAATCCGTCAAAGCCAATTTTTTTCACCCTAGAGCTAGAGTCTCATTCTGTCACCCAGGCTGGAGTGCAGTGGTGTGATCATAGCTCACTGAAGCCTCAAACTCTTGGGTTCAAATGATCTGCTTGTCTTAGTCTCCTGAGTAGCTGGGACCACAGGTGCATGCTACTACACTGGGCCAATTTTTAAATTTTTTTAATAGAGACAGGGTCTTCATTTATTGCCCAGACTGATCTCAATCTCCTGGTGTCAAGCAGTCTCCCTGCCTGGGCATTCCAAAGTGTTGGGATTACAGGCGGGAGCCACTAAGCACGGCCCAAAGCCAAATTTATTATCAAGTCTTAAGGGTCAGATTTAAAGAAACTAGTGTGTGTGTGTGTGTGTGTGTGTGTGTGTGTGTGTGTGTGTGTACAGAAAGATGGAAGAGAGTTGGAATCTAGATTTCAAGTTTTATTTATATCTTACCATTAAACTCTTTGTAACCTTGGCAAATGTATCACTCAGGCACTCAAATTACCTACTTGTAACATGGAGACAGTTCTGACTTTAGAAGAATGTGATGCTTGGAAGATGCCTTGGAATTGCTGGACAAAAAGCAGCATGCAGCAATGTTAGCTATACTTGCTACCTTTCCAGTGGGTTATTTCTACAGCTGTTTATCGTTCTAGGTAGAGGGATTTCATTGGTTTGTTTGCTTGTTTTTGAAATGGAGTTGTTTCCCAGGCTGGAGTGCAATGGCGAGATCTTGGCTTACTGCAACCTCAGCCTCCCGGGTTTAAGCGATTCTCCTGCCTCAGCCTCTCTAGTAGCTGGGATTACAGGTGCCTGCCGCAATGCCCAGCCAGTTTTTTGTATTTTTAGCAGAGATGGGATTTCACCATGTTGGCCAAGCTTATCTCGAACTCCTGACCTCAGGCAATCCACCCGCCTCAGCCTCCCAAAGTTCTGGGATTACAGGCATGAGCCACCACACCCAGCCTCTTCACTGGTTTTTAAGTACTATCTTAAGTAGTAAACTAGGCTTCTGAAGGTCTTTCTGCTCTGGTTCCCTATATAGAGGAACTAAGGTGTCTGTGAATCAGTTATAAAATGTTAAATAAAGGCCATCTCTTCCCTTCCTATGTGGTGGAAGAGCTAGTGTTACTTTTCTGCTCCTTTATTGAGTTGGATCTTGTTTTGTTGAGTTAATTACTGCCAAAACTCTTAAGTTATTTAGAGGCTTAGTGAAATTAGGATTGTCAGAGTATCAAGTAATGCCTTGACTCCTTCCTACCTGCCCTTTTTTTCTTTTTGAGACAGGGTCTTGCCCTGTTACCCAAGCTAGGGTACAGTGGCGCAGCTACAGCTCACTGCAGCCTCCAATTCCTAGGCTCACGTGATTCTCCCACCTCAGATTCTCTGGTAGCTGGGACTACAAGCATGCACCACTATGCCTGGCTAGTTTTTTTTAAATTTTTTATAGAGATAGTGTCTTACTATATAGCCCAGGCTGGTCTCAAACTCCTTTGCTCAAGTAATCTGTCTGTCTTGGACTCCCAGAGTACTGGGATTATAGGTATGAGCCACTGTGCCCTGCCTCTATCTGCCTTTTGTAGATGGAAGTTCAACCGTTCCTCTCATTTTATAAAGAAAGTAGTTGAGTTTTAGCCTTGCCACTAATAGTCCGTTTCCTCTTGTGTGTTCTGGAGCTGGACCCCATTGACAGTTTCTTCTTCTTCATGCTCCCTGAAACCAGGGCTACACAGCTGGCACTATTGTTCTTTCTTTTTTTTTTTTTGAGATAGAGTCCGCTCTGTCACCAGCTTGGAGTGCAGTGGCGCAATCTCAGCTAACTGCAACCTCCGCCTCTTGGGTTCAAGCGATTCTCCTACCTCAGCCTCCCGAGTAGCTGGGACTACAGGCCTGCACCACCACGTCCAGCTAATTTTTGTATTTTTAGTAGAGACAGGGTTTCATCATGTTGGCCAGGTTGGTCTTGATCTGTTGACCTCATGATCCGCCCGCCTTGGCCTTCCAAAGTGTTGGGATTACAGGCATGAGCCACCATGCCTGGCTGCTGGCATTATTTTAAAAACTAAAATGTAGCAGACATGGTGGCTTTTGCCTATTCCCAGCACTTTGGGAGGCTGAGGCAGAAGGATCACTTGAGGCCGGGAGTTTGAGACCAGCCTGGGCAACATAGCAAAACACTGACTCTACCAAAAAAAAAAAAAAAATTAGCTTGGGGTGGTGGTACACACCTGTATTCCTAGCTGCTTTGGTGGCTGAGGCTAGAGGACTGCTTGCACCCAAGAGGTCAAAGCTGCAGTGAGAGCCATGATTGTGCCACTGCACTCTAGCCTAAGTGACAGAGCAAGACCCATCTCAAAAAAACAACAAAAAAAAGAAAGAGTCCAGGCGTGGTGGCTCACGCCTGTAATCCCAGCACTTTGGGAGGCCGAGGCGGGCAGATTACTTGAGGTCAGGAGTTCAAGACCAGCCTGGCCAATATGATGAAACCCCGTCTCTACTAAAACTATAAAAATTAGTCGATTACATGGTGATGGGCATCTGTAATCCCAGCTACTCGGGAGGCTGAGGCAGGAAAATTGCTTGAACCCAGGATGTGGAGGTTGCAGTGAGCCAAGATCACACCACTGTACTCCAGCCTGGGTGATAGAGTGAGACTCGGTCTCCAAAAAAAAAAAAAAGAAAAGAAAGAAAAGAAATAGATGCATACAGAGTGTACTTTTTCGTCTTTTTCTAGTACAGATATACCAAAAGTTGTACTCAAATTTAGTTTCTGTAAATTGAACTCTTTTATTACATGTGTCAGGAAGACCAAGTTATTCAAAGGAAATTGACAGTATATCCATTTGTGACATAGAGTTTTGCACATATAGAGCTTTGTGGCAGAAAAGAGAACATTATTCTGTTAGTCCCAGTGCCATTCATTCATTCAACAAATATTTATGAGTCAGATACTGTGCTGAGAACTAGGAATGCAGATATGAAAAGACATGACCCCTGACCTTAAGAGGCTCGCTGCAGAGTGGGACAGCTGATGTGCCCACCCTGCGAGGGACTATGATAGGTTCTACAAGAGAGGACCAGAGTGCCCTGGAGCACAGAGCAGTAGGGATGCCCTCTATCCAGGGCAGGGGCTTCTCGGAGGTGACTCTTTTAGCCTGGAGGGATAAGCAGGATTTCCTAGGTAGGACAGAGGAGGAGAGGTGTCTGAGGCAGGATTAATTAATAAGCAACACAAGGAAGCATGAAGATCCTGAAGTGTGCTTTGGGTGCTCAGAGTGGTGAGTAGTCGAATAAGGATTGGACTGTGAGGGATGCTGGTTGCAGTTGAGACTGGAAAGGCAAATTGGGTTCATATCTCAAGAGCCATGAATATTAAGAAGTTTTTATAGGCTGGGCGTGGTGGCTTACATCTGTAATCCCAGCACTTTGGAGGCCAAGGTGAGCAGGTCACCTGAGGTCAGGAGTTCAAGACCAGCCTGGCGAACATGGTGAAACCCCATCTCTACAAAAACTAGCCTGGCGTGATGGCGGGTGCCTGTAATCCCAACTACTTGGGAGGCTGAGGCAGGAGAATTGCTTGAACCCAGGAGGTGGAGGTTGCAGTGAGCCGAGATCACACTATTGCACTCCAGCCTGGGTGACAGAGTGAGACTCCATCTCAAAAAAAGAAAAATAATAAGTTTTAACTCTTCTTTCTATGCAGTAGAGAAGGTCATAGTCATGAATGACTTTGCCACTGACTAACTTTGCTGTGTTGGTTAAGGAGCTAGCCAATCAATGAGCCTGAGTTTCCCCATCTATAAAAATATCTACCTTTCGGCCGGGCATGGTAGCTCAAGCCTGTAATCCCAGCACTTTGGGAGGCTGGAGCGGGCGGATCACGAGGTCAAGAGATTGAGACCATCCTGGCCAACATGGTGAAACCCCGTCTCTACTAAAAATACAAAAATTAGCTGGGCGTGGTGGCATGCGCCTGTAGTCCCAGCTACTTGGCAGGCAGGAGAATTGCTTGAACCTGGGAGGCGGAGGTTGCAGTAAGCCAAGATTGTGCCACTGCACTCCCGCCTGGCGCCTGGTGACAGAGTGAGACTGTCTCAAAAAAACGAAAACAGAAACAAAAATATCTACCTTTCAGGAATATGTTAAGGACTCAAAAAATGATGGTGGCTAACGCTTGTAGTCCCAGCACTTTGAGAGGCTGAGGCAGGTAGAGTGCCAGGAGTTTGAGACCAGCCTGGCCAACATGGTGAAACCCTGTCTTTACTACAAATACAAAAATTAGCCGGACATGGTAATTCATGCCTGTAATCCCAGCTACTTAGGAGGCTGAGGCATGAGAATCGCTTGAACCCAGGAGGCGGAGTTTGCAGCAAGCCGAGATCATGCCACTACACTCCAGCCTGGGGAACAGGACGAGACCCTCTCTCTCTCTCAAAAAAAGATACTGTTACAATCTAATTTTCATTTTAGAAAGTTAATTCTATAAATTAATTCACAGTGTAGGTAATGAATTCGAAAAACAAGAAACAAGAAGACCGGTTAGGAAGTCATTTATTTTAAGAAAAAAGATACGAAATACCTGAACAGGATTAACAGCATTGCAAATAAACATGGTACAGACTTTCTACCCTAGAACCATGGACCAATTTGTAACCTTGTGGGGAAGGCCCCAGGGCTGATGAGCATTGCTGTGACTTTTTTGAAACTTCGATTGACCACATTTTGGTACTATACCAAGACTGAGCTGCTTCCTCTAACCCCTGCTGAGATCCCTAGAACTATTCAGAGCCTGAAAAAGATAGTAATTCTCTAACAGCTCACAGTTAAGGAAGCTTTGCTGAATGGTGTGGTGGCCACTGAGGTGTGGACATGATTTTATGTCAGAGAGCTCATAGGCAAGTGTAGCATCATTGTTGTAATCTTTGAAGACCAATCCTTAACATCTGATTACATTTGATTTATGACTTGTGTGTTCTTGGACCATGTGTGATCAGACTAAAATAAGATGTGTCTAAACAACAATAAAATAAAATAAATGCAGTGCAGATTAGAGAACTGCAGGCAGTGTGAGTTGAGGCAAAGGACACTCTAAGGGACAGCCTCTGTGAGAGGCCATCACTTACCCCAGATGCTGTGCACATGTTATGTTTGGAGATTTGTTTGTGCCCTGGACTTGGAGTAACTAGTAACTAGTAGGTCACAGAACAAGGACCCAGGCACTTACTGTCCCACAGGGTGGGAATAGGCGTCTTTCTCCTGCAAGTGTGTGTGTGTGTGTGTGTGTGTGTGTGTGTGTGTGTGTGAAAGAGAGAGAGAGAGAGAGAGAGATTGAGAGAGAAACTGAGATTGGGTTATTTGCCTTTTGCATGCTATCTTCTTTCCATCTTCCTTCCTTTATAATTGTACTACAGTTGTTTTTGGCCTTTAGCTTGGCAATATTGATTAACTTTTTAGCTGTGCATACGCTTTGGCCCAGCTGTTTCACTTCTCTGAATCTCTCCTACAGAAATATTTTGAAGCATATGAAATGATTCCTATTTACAGTATATATTATAGCATTACTTGTAGTAGTACAAAATTAGAAAATACCTAATGTCCATTATAGTGGAATGGTTAAATAAATTATAATGTGCCTATGCCATGAACTGTTATTCAGCCAAAAATGAGGTGAATCTGTGTTCACTGAGATGACTGACAGTATGTCCACAAGCACATCACTTACGAAATAATGCAAGTTGCAGTATATAATGTAGAGTCTGATTTCATTTCGGGTAAAAATGACAATGTATGTACATGTGTGCATTTATGTACATATATTTGTAGCTAAATAAAAATATACAATTACAATGCATTTTGAACTCTTGGGATATATCAAGAAGGGCAAGTGTTTACTTCTTACTTCATATTCTTTTTTAAAATTTTCATATTTTTTTTTTTTTGAGAAAGAGCCTTGTTCTGTCACTCAGGCTGGAGAGCAGTGGTGCAATCATAGCTCACTGTAACCTGAAACTTCTGGGCTGAAGCAGTCCTCCTGCCTCAGCCTTCCTAGTAGCTGGGACTACAGATACGTGACAACACGCACAGCTAATTTTAAAATTTTTCTTTCTTTTTTATTTGTAGAGACCAGGGTCTCACTGTGTTGCTAGGGCTGGTCTTGAATGCGTGGGCTTAAACAGTCCTCCTGCCTCGGCCTCCCAAAGTGCTGGGATTACAGGTGTGAGCCACTGTGCCCGGCTCTTCATATTCTTCGATATTGTTTGAATTTTCTCCAATGGTCATGTTTTCATTTTTAAATTAAAAGTATTTTAATTTTCTTTAAAAATAGAGACGGAAATACTTCTGAGTGGAGGAAGGAAATAGGTTTAGAAGAATATATAGAAGTAGGAAAATTAAGGAAGTTCAGAAAATAATGGTTTTAATTTTTTAGTGAACTATAGGAAATAGAGTCTGCTCAGTGGGGCTGGGATGTGTGCCAGGAAGTGTCTGGGGACTTGTGGAGAAAGACGGAAAACCAGAGTAAGCGTGAGGAAGAGCAGAGCCGGGGAGCTTGGTCCTCTCGGTGCCAACATGCAGTGATTCGCCTTTAGAAACATTTGATTCAAAATGGTATGAGATTCAGTATGAATGTGGCCTGCTTTTCAGCAACCTGACAATAAACAAACTAGGGGATGAATAGTCATACTTTTAAAATGGCTTAGGGCTTTAAAGAGTTTCACTTAAGGCATGCTTATACTCTCCCAACTTGCAGGCTTTTCCCAGGGGTGACCACTCTGCTCATCACACGTTGTTGTACAGTCTCCAGAACGCCCTTCTTTATTTTTTTATTTTATTTTTTTAAATTTTTTATTTTTTTATAATTTTTTTTTTTAAAAAACGGGGTTTCACCATATTGGTCAGGCTGGTCTCGAACTCCTGACCTCAGGTGATCTGCCTGCCTCAGCCTCCCAAAGTGCTAGCATTACAGGCGTGAGCCACTGCGCCCGGCTGAGAATGCCTTTCATCTCTCAAAACTGAAACTCTGTCCCCACTGGGCGTTGCCTCCCCACTTCCCTCTCCCACCAGCCCCTGGTGGCCACCATTCTGTTTCCTGTCTCTATGAGTTTGTCTACTCTAGGTACCTCATATGAGTTGAATTATAGAATATTTGTTCTTTTTTGACTGGCTTACTTCACTTAGTATGTCCTTGATTCATCTATGCTGTAGCATGTGTCAGAATTTCCTTTTTAAGGCTGAATAATATTCCATTATATAGATACACTATGTGTCCATTCATCCACCAGTAGACAGGCACTCGGGTTGCTCCTGCCTTTTGACTATTTCGAATAAAGCAATAAAACTGCTGTAAACAAGGGTGTTATGTGCAGTTTTTAAGGCATACATGCATACCAGTATTGGGCTAGGGAAGAAATGCCTAGTTTTAGGAAATTATGTAGGCTTGTTGTCAGTTCAATTTTGAAATTTAACTTGTTTTTATGTACTTACAAAAAAAAACTTTATTCCATTTATATTACTTTTTATCCTTACTAAAGATGAGGAAATTATTTCAAATGTCTCCTTCTAGGGAAGGTAGCACCTGGTCACTTAATGAATGGATACTGAGTACACAAACAAAGACTATTTTGCTATGTGTACCTAACATCATAGTCATATTTCCAAATGTCAAGAAAGTATAACCAGATTGTAGATTTTATTCAAGAGTTAGTTTAAACTCTCTCATGATTCCAGAGACAGCATGAAAAAAACTGGTTACTTTTACAGAGAATAGTATAGGGTTGGGTTTTTTTAATGTATATTAGAGCATAAAATATGAGGCCTACCAGTATGTATAAAGTTAACTATAACTTTGGAAAATATTAAAGAGAACTTTGGAAAGCCATTAATAGGTCCAAGCATTTGCTACATGACCCTATAAAGGGGATTTTTATGGGGCTTTGTTCCAGGAGTTTCCTATCCTGAGACCTCTGTTTTAGGGAGGTGGATTTCGGTGGTAGATGGATCATCAGAGGGACAGGGATCCCAGTAGTAGCATGAGCAGGTGGCAGTGGGATGGAGGCCAGTGAGCTGTGTCACCAAGTGCAGTCACTTCACACTGAGATCACCAGTGATAAGAAGGGGTACTGGCAGAGAAGTTGAATCAGTGTTTGTACCTATTAGTATTGATATGGCTATTCTTGACAGCTGTTTTTTGTTTTTGTTTTTTAACTTTCTTTTTTGGATACAAAAACAGCTGCTTTTGGCTGGGGACCATGGCTCACATCTATAATCCCAGCACTTTGGGAGGCCAAGGTAGGAGGATCACTTGAACCAGGAGTTCAAGACCAGCCTAGGCAACATAGTGAGACCTTCTCTACAAAAAAATACAGGAAATTAGCTGGGTATGATGGAACATGCGTGTAGTCCCAGCTACTCAGGAGGTTGAGGTGGAAGGATCACTTGAGTCTGGGAGATTGAGGCCACAGTGAGCTGTGATCAAGCTACTGCACTCTAGCCTGGGCAACAGAGTGAGACCCTGTCTCAAAATAAAAAAATATATATGAATATAAATAAATAAATATATATACACACATATATTTATATTTATATTTATTTATATGTGTATATATATAAATATATATATTTATTTATATTTATTTATTGAGATGAACGTGTGTGTGTATATATATATATTTATTTATTTATTGAGATGAAATCTCACTCTGTCACCCAGACTGTAGTGCAATGGTGCAGTTGTGGCCCACTGCAACCTCTACCTTCCAGGTTAAAGTGATTCTCCTGCCTCAGCCTCCTGAGTAGCTGGAACTACAGGCATGCGCCACCACACCTGGCTAATTTTTTGTATTTTTAGTAGAGACAGGGTTTCACCATGTTGGCCAGGCTGGTCTTGAACTATTGATGTCAAGGGATCCTCCTGCCTCTGCCTCCCAAAGTGCTGGGATTACCGGAGTGAGCCACCATGCCTGGCCTATGTATACATATTTTAAAAACAGCTGCTTTTAATTTATTTTCCAGTGTTATTTTTCTTTTTGCTTTTTTATTGTTAACATAAGCGTATAGACCATATATCTATAGTTTAAATAATTTTGAAGCAAACGCCCTCATAACTACCACCCAGATGAAGAAATGGAACATGGCGAGCACCTTCCCTTAGCTGTCCTCTGTGCATCTGACCCTAATCTCTTCTGTATTGCTTTTTTAAAAAATGGCTTCCTTGAGATGTAATTCTCCATGTAGGTTTGATCCTTTCTTTAGCTAAAGATGCTGCCTTGGCTGAGGTTAGTGAAGTAGGGCATTACCTGTAATATCTACTGCAGTACTTTGAGATGTAAGTTGGTGATCATGGTTTTGTCTGTCTGGCATGTAGATTTCAGGATAAAGTTTTGTGGATTAAAGCTATAGGAAGGGGTTGCAGCCAGGCCTGGTGGTGTTGACCTTTAGTCCCAGCTACTCAAGTTGCTGAGGCAAGAGGACCACTTGAGCCTAGGAGTGGGAGGCTGCAGTGAGCTATGATGGCACCTGTGAAAAAGCCATTGCACTCCATTCTGGGCAACATAGCAAGACCCTGTCTCAAAAAAAAAAAAAAAAAAAAAAGACGGGGGATTGCAATGTAACCTGAACTTATGAGAGGAGGGAAAAAATTCTCTGGAGAAGAAACTTTGCTGAAGATAAATGAAGAACAGGATGTGAGTTTTTAGTAGGTGTAAACTTAGCAGTTTACCTTTTCTAGATAAGAATTTCAAAACCAATTTAGAATATAAGTGCACTGGGAGAAGGAGGAAGAGAAAGTAGAGGAAGGAATAGTTTCTTCTTTGTTCATGTTTTAATCTGGTCTCTGTACTAGTTGAGAAGATAGTTTTCTTTAATAATCCTTACAGGTTGCCAACTTTGATCTTCTTTCCCCTCTCTGTTACACAGATCATTGACTGACTGGCTCACTCCTTCATTCCCTCAATCATTTACATTCTATTGCATACCCGTTGTCCTCTAGGCTGATGTCAGATACTAGAGGTACTGATAAAATGCAATTCTTGCCTGAAGGAGTTGTATAGCTAGGAAACATGCATATGTTGGAGGAGGACCCATGAGCAGAGGCCTCTAACCAACAAGCGGTCCATGCACTGCAGATGATTCAGCAAAGCAGGCATAGTGTCCAGAGGGTGGGCGGAAACTCCACAAGAGATAAGGCTCAGACGTCAGCAGGCCTGGAAGGGGGTCTGGTATGCCTTCCTGTGAGCTTCAGACTTTTGTCCTGTTAGTGTGGGAAACAACTAATGGGCTTTAAATTGAGGCTCACAGAAGATACATTTTGAAAGATTGCTCAGATGAAGTATAGAAGGTAGATTAGAGTCATGAGATGGATGCAGGTTAACCAGTTGTCCAAATGAAATCTGATGGCGGTCTGACCTCAGGCTGCAGTAAGAATGAAGAGGACACTGATACATGTGGCAGAACCTATACCGGTAACCAATGTGGGGAAGAACCTAGGGTGTGGTTCCCCTAGGACACAGCCAGCTAGTGGATTTTCCCACTTTATGTGGCAGACCCATCCTCATGGAGTAGGCACTAAGCCTTTTGAACTTTTCCTCTAAAGACTTCTGTGGCAGTTCTGGAATCATTTAGTGTGGTCCATCACTTTTCCAAGCTCCCAACAACTCCTCTCCCCCAGCACATATTTACCCGGGGCTCTTGCCAAGGTGTTTATTCTGTGTCATAAGAGACTGTCCCCACATCAACAGGCTCTCCCTCATCCAACTTTCTATTCCAACACCTTCAGGAACCCTTCCCACGCATCCTCCAGGTCCTGCTAGTGCCTTTGTGGCCGGGTCTCAAGCACTTCTATCATAAGCCTCCTCTTCTCTTTGCAGGTCCAACAGTCCCCAGTTGAGTGATACTCAGATAATGGCCCTAATTATGGTTGGGTGGCCAGGAGGGAAGGTGGGGACAGGTTCTCTGTAGGGCAAGCATTGTCTTGTAAGGTACTTGCTTCATTTGAGACCTCTGTGTAATCATGCGAGGTGGAGGAGCAGGTTCCTCCCATCTTGCAGGGAGAGGGAGTGGGCTATTTGCAAGCCTAGGGAATCTGGGGTTCATGTTCCTCAAGTAAATATACACAGACTCAAGTCTTAGAGTTGAGTAATATACCCATCTCAAGTCTTAGAGTTCACTCCTTCCCTACCAGGACCTGAATCTGGCACAGTAGACTAGTATAGGCTGAAGAGTTCTTCCTTCTTTTTGGTTCTGCCACTCTTAAAATTAGGTCTTGTGCCTGCAGGAGATGATTGTCTTTAAATGCTGCCAAAGTAGCCTGGCATGGTGGCACATCTGTAGTCCCAAAACTTGGGAGGCTGAGGTGGGAGGATGGCTTCAGACAGGAGTTTGAGGCTGCAGTGAACTATGTTCACACCACTGCACTGTAAGCCTAGGTGCCCTATCGAGACCCTGTTTCAAATAAATTAATAAATAAAAATTGCCAAAGGAAGCTTACTGTTATAGCTGGCTTTATTTATTTATTTTTAGTTTTTCTTATAAAGATGAGATCTCGCTGTGTTGCCCAGGATGGTCTTGAACTCCTGGCCTCAAGTGATCTTCCCTCCTCGGCCTTCCAAATTTCTGGGATTGCAGACAGGAGCCACCACATTCAGCCTCATAGTTGGCTTTGCATTTTTGATTGCTACACCTGAAACTCATTTTCCCTTTTCAATGAACGAATCCTCTTAATAACACTCACCCAGTTGCACAGTCCTTACTGTACTTGTTTCTCCCATACCTCCTGTACCAAAGATATCAAACCAGCCTGAATGTTATACAGCCCTGTGTCTCCTATTCCCCTTCACTGCAGGGGAATGTCGACAGCATGCTGGGGACCATCCATGTTCCACCCACCTCAGTGATGGGTCTTCATTGCCATCTGGCTGGTGGATGATCCACCCCCAAAATTCCATCCGTAGACAACTTCTGATAACAACCGGTTTAGGTTGGGTTCTCTGGGAGCAAAGCCTGAGATGGAGATCTTTGTGAAAGCTATTTATTGAGGGAATGCTCTCTAGAGACGAGGAAGACAGATGGGGCAGTAGAGCAAAGCCAAACATGAGTGCGGTCTTGGCTGAGACCCAGTTTAGCCTTGTCCCACGGGAAGGTTTTGGAGTACAGCTTGTACCACAGAGTTGCCTCATTTCAAGGTAAAGCGGCTGGCTTTTTGTACACCCCTATCAATCAGTCACAGGCTATTAGTGGCTGCCCCGGAGTGAGATAGGGATTCAGAAAGACTCTCTTGGATCAGGTGGCTCTGGTTCCCAGTTCTTGGAGAAGGAGTAGCTATGGCTATTTGTAGCCAACAGTCTCCACAGCAGGGGTATAGAGACCTGAGGAGGGAGTTGCGGAAGGTTGGGACGCCAGCACATGACTACACTCCTGTACATACTTCGGCTCTTGCTTTTTAATTTAATCGTGTATCATATTGGAGATCATTCTAGATCCATTTACCTAGGGGTTACTTGTCCTCTTTAAAAATATTTATTAACAGACTGGGCACGGTGGCTTACGCCTGTAATCCCAGCACTTTGGCAGGCCGAGGTGGGCGGATCACGAGGTCAGGAGTTTGAGACCAGCCTGACCAACATAATGAAACCCCGTCTCTACTACAGATACAAAAATTAGCTGGGCCTGATGGTGCACACCTGCAATCCTAGCTACTGAGGAGGCTGAAACAGGAGAATCACTTGAACCTGGGAAGCGGAGGTTGCAGTGAGCCGAGAATGTGCCACTGCACTCCAGCCTAGGTGACAGAGCGAGACTCTGTCTCAAAAAAAAGAAAAAAAAACTTATTGACATATGTTATGCACATAGAAAGGTGACAAGTCATCCATGCACAGTTGATTTTCACAAAGTTAGCCCTCCGCTGTGACCAGCATTCAGATCAAGAAATAGCACAGAAGCTCCCCTTCTGCCTCTTTCCCATCATTACCTCTAGCCTAAGGTAACCGCAATCCTGACTTCTATCCTGGTTTGAACTTTATGTAAGTGGAGCTGTGTACAATGTGCTCTTTCATGTCTGGCTCCTTTCACTCAGCATCTTTGTAACATTTATTTATCTCATGGTAGCTTAGCCCAGGAGGGTCCTTGGTTTTGCTTAGGGAAGAATTTAAGAGCCAGTGGTGGAAGAAAACAGCTTTATTGAGGTGGCAGTGTTACAGCTCCGTGACTGCTCCTGCAGAGCAGGGCTACCCAAAGGCAGTGTGTTGTGAGTAGCAGCTCAGAGCAAGTTTGCAATCATATTTATACTCACTTTTAATTACATGCAAATTAAGGAGCAAATTATGTAGAAATTTCTAGAAGAAGGATGGTACCTTCCGGGTCATTGGGTCGTTGCCATGGAAAGGGGTGGTAACTTCCAGATGTTACCATGGCAATAGTAAATTGACATGGCACACTGGTGAGCTATTTTATGGAAAGCTACTTCTGCCCAGTCCCTGTTTTAGTTTGTCCTCAATTTAGTCGGATGTCTGAGCCCCACACCTCCAGAGTTGAGTCTCACTTCCCGAGTCAAGTCCTGCATCCTACCTCAATGGTGAACAGCAATGAGAAGGAACAAACTACTCCTGTATATGGCTCATTTCCATTGCTGTATGGTGTTTCATTGTGTGAATACACCACAATTTATCCACTCTATTGTTTGCAGGCATTGAGCTTTTTGGGCATTTTGGCTATTACACATAGTGCTGCTATCAATGTTCTATTATTACATGCATTTTGTTGAGTACATGCGTGCATACGTGTTACGGCTATAGCTAGGAGGATTGCTGAGTCATAGAATATGCTGTAGTAGATACTGCTAACCACTTTTTCAGAGTGATTGTACCCATTTTTTCCCCACTAGCAGTGTTTAGAATTCCCAGCACCTAGTATTTTCCATCTTTTTAATCTTAGCCAGTGTGGTAGGTTTGTAGAATTAATTTTCATTTTCCTGAGAACTGATGAGGTTAGAGAGGCAGGTGTTCTCCTGGTTACGTAGCGTCTGGAAAAAGATCTAGAAGTCTAAATGCTTTTCATGCCAACTTTCCCAGTCTCCTTTTTCCAGGCTTACTATACCCCACTTTTAGGAGGACCCACACCTCCATTTCCTAAGCCTTTCTGGAGTTCTGTGGCATCAAAATGTTTCTGCCATTTGAGATTTCGGCCTTTTCTGTTCTCCTAAATCAGATTCCACTTGTCAGTGTGTGTTTCAGCTTCCAGGTTTTTATTATAATATCCTCTCCCATTCCCTCTGCTCTTGTGGTTTTATACTTTTTTCTCTTTCTTTTTAAATCTCTTTACTATCATTTCAGTAACAATTCAGAAGAAAGCAGAGGTATCTAAACTGGTAGGAAACCTAATCATGTCTAGTGCCATATTATACAATCATGGAAGAGGACGTAGGCCATTTCTATAGGGATAATTTTAAATGAGTTATTTGTCTTTGGATTTAAACTTTCCACTTTACAGCCCACTAAGAAATGTCCTGCCTTGGGGAGTCTTTCAGTAGAGCCTGCAGAGTCATCTCAGGCTGTAGTGAATTTGCCATCCCTCCCACCATCATACCCTGGCTTCACCATTTCTAACGTACTTGAAAGTCTCGCATGGTGGCTGAGTGCATGGTGGTGTTCTATGCTAAACAAATGAGGCCTTTGGCTATTTTACTTAAGCATTGTAAAGACTATTGTGTCATTCTGGAAAGAGCAAATCAATAGGGATGGGAAACACATCTGTGGTTGCCAGGGACTGGGGTGCTTGGAGGAGTTGACTAGAAAGGGGCACAAGAGGATGTGGAGGTATTGGAAATGTTCTTTATTTTGTTTGTGATGGTGGTTACACAGTTGTGTGCATTTGTCAAAATTCACAGAACCATGCACTAAAAGGCTGAATTTACTGTATGTAAATTATACCTTGATAAACTCAAAAAAAGAGAATGTGCCTTGGAAAGAAGTGATTAATAGAAATCCGATTGCCTTCTCTGTGGCCTGGTTCCCATGTAGTCCAGGGAGTCCCTGTTTTGTGGATGTGCACCACAGAGAGGTGGTCGCTGTATTTCCTGAGGCTGTCTGTGGATGTGGCGGTGGGAGGGGTGGCAGGGCAGCATTGCTCCTGCATCAGCAGCCCTCAGCCAGTCCCTAATCTCACATCTGAAATGTGGGTGCGGCAGCCTCACTGCAGGATGCGGGACAGCTTGCCCAGGAGCTGTGACTCAGACCCCGCTTTGTTTTCTCTCTCAGCTCCTGATTGTTTTGGATCATACTTCAGAAGTCACGTTAGTTAGTTAGACAACCAGGGTCACAACAGACAAGAAGAACTTGCTTAACTCTCACATTACCTTAAACTGTGTCTTCCATTTCCCTTGTGATCATAAAGCGAGAATCTTAGAGAGCCTTTCAGTCACTGTGGTAGAAACTTGTATGTGAGTAGCTGTTTCCAAGAGGTTAAATTCCAGTAGAATATGGGGCAGATCTACAATAATTATTCTGGGTCACAACAAAGTGAGATATATCCTAATTGTATTTACTTCAAGTGCTTTGGGATTTATAGATAAGAGATACTTATCTAATTGCTTATATTTCATTTGTGCGTTATTTTTTTCAAGCATTCAGAATAGCATTACAATTCCTTTAAAGAAGATGCTATCTAGCATCCTACTTGGGAAGGATAAAAAAAGAAAAGAGAAAAGATGCTAACACTAACGCTGGTCACCAAGGATCACTAACAAGAATGTATATTTTCATAGCATTGTATTGTTTTCAAAACATTTTTATTTGATCTTAATGACCCTATGAGATAGACAGAGGCTGTAAATCTCATTTTACAGATAAGGACATTGATGCTCAGAGATGTTAAGTTATTCGCCCAAAGTCTTGTGTATCAGATGAGAGAAAGCTGAGCGCTGTGGCTCATGCCTGTCATCCCAGCATGTTGGGAAGCCAAGGCGGGAGGATCACTTGAGCTCTGGAGTTTGACACCAGCCTGGAAAACAGAGCAAGGTCCTGTCTCTGCAAGAAGTCAAAAATTTGCCAGGTGTGGTGGCGCATGCCTGCTACTCATGAGGGTGAAGGGGGAGAATCATTCGAGCCTGAGAGGTTGAGACTGCAGCCTGAGAGGTTGAGACTGCAGCCTGAGAGGTTGAGACCAGTGATGGCCATTGCAGTCACCCTGGATAACAGAGCAGACCCTGTCTCAAAAAAAAAAAAAAAAAAAAGTGGGAGAGCTGAAGCGTGAACCTGTGTCTTCTAGCTCTTGATGTCATACTTGTTTTATTAAATAATTTCATCTTCATTTTCCAGTCTTTCATGCAACTCACTGGCAGAACCAGAGGCTTTCAGCTCCTAGTCAAGCTTACTAGATATTATTCCACAAACCCTTAATTTAAAAATACATGGTAGTCTGTATTTTCAGTTATTTTGTGAGCACTAATTGTACCAGTCTGCCATTTAGTCTGAGGGGCAAATATTCAGAATCTAAAGCGTCACCATGGGCACATGCTGTACTCTTCTGAAGATCTTGTTGTTCATGTATTAGTTCTACAGACATCTGTTTCTGCCTTCTGCGTATGCTGGTCTAATCATTAGGGGTAACACAAAGAAGATTCCTACATGGATTTTGCCCTCAAGTTTATAATTTCATGGAGAAGATCAGATATGACACACATAGCTATAATACAGGGCAGGGAGTGAAAAATGAAGTATAGAAATAGTCCTATATAGGACCACAGATCCCTAAAAAAAAAAAGAGAGAGAGAAAGAGAGAGAAATAGTCATATAAAAGCTTGGAGAAGGGAACTTTATAATGTAAATTTTGCTGACTTGAAAAGTGTCACTAAATGCTTGAACTCTTGGTTTGTTGTTAGATGCCATGTTTCTTAGCAAACCAGAGTAAAAAGAACTGCTGTGGTATTCAGTAGTGGAACTAAAGCATCTGTGTTGTAGGAATTTCCTCGAAATTTCTTTGAAACATACTGAAACCAAGTGTGCACACTCTCACCTCTGTTTCCTGTTGTCATTGTGCACCCCATCTGACGGGAAACTATACTTACTGGTTTTGCATTTCAAAGAAAAATCTGGTTAACTTTTTCAGCTCTTAAAGAGATGCACAGTGGCCTTAACTGTTAATGAACTGTTACAGAAAAGTCTGTATTGTATTGTCAAAGACTTATGAGCCAAATAGCTTAATAGTTTATTACACGTAAATTGTGTCCCTAAGCAGCACACTTCATTCCTAAAATGGTCTTTCCAGGCCAATCAAATAAAACAGTAGCCCTGATTATTACAGAAATTAATCAGACATACACTTTATGTTTAAACTGTAATTTTTTTTGAGACAGGGTCTCCGTCTGTCACCCAGGCTGGAGTGCAGTGGTTCAATTATATAGCTCATGTAGCTTCAACCTCCTATGCCCAAGCAATCCTTCCACCTCAGCCTTCCTAGTAGCTGGGACCACAGGCACATGCCACCACACCTGGCTAATTTTTAATTTTTTTGTAGAGACGGGGTCTCACTATGTTGCCCAAACTGATCTCAAACTCCTGGGCTCCAGCAATCCTGATCCTCCTGCTTCAGCTTCCCAAAGTACTGTGATTACAGGCATGAGCCACCACGCCAAGCCTACTTTATCTATAGAAGGCAGCACGGAACTTTAGGGTAAAGGTTGTTATAATTATAGAATAGAATATAGTCCTTAGCCATATTTTCTACTTACTAAAATCTTAAATGCTGATAACACTGGAGGTTTATGTCCTCTGCTAATCCATATTCTAACATTTTTTTTCATTTTGTAGAAACAGTCACACTATGTTGGCCAGGCTGGTCTTGAACTCCTGGCTTCCCAAACTGCTGGGATTACAGATGTGAGCCACTGCATTCAGCCATGTAAACTATTTTTTTAATTCTTTTTTTTTTTTTCTGAGATGCGGTCTCACTCTGTCGCTCAGGCTGGAGTGCAGTGGCATGATCATGGTTCACTGCAGCTTTGAATTCCCTGGATTCAAGAGACTTCCCTGGACACTGTGCCTGGTGTAACCTATTTTTAAAAGAGAAAGTGGCAGAGCGTGGTGGCTCATGTCTGTAATCCCAGCACTTTGGGAGGCTGAGGCAGGCGGATCACTTGGGGCCAGGAGTTCAAGACCAGCTTGGCCAACATGGTGAAACTCGATCTCTACTAAAAATTACAAAAATTAGCTCCGTGTGGCGACACATGCCTATGGACCCAGCTATTCGAGAGGCTGAGGCAAGAGAATTGCTTGAACCCAGGAAGTGGAAGTTGCAGTGAGCCGAGATGACACCACTGCACTCCAGCCTGGTTGACAATGAGAATCTGTTTTAAAAAAAATTAAGAGAGAGAGAGCAAGCAGTTAGCCTGAGTACTTAATAGAAGTAATGCTAATAAGTATCTGTGGGACACATCTACCCTTTACAAAGTTATTTTTCTGCAGAATTCCACTGTTGTCTCCCAGCCCCACACTGCCATGTGAACACTGGGGCTGGGACTCTGCAGCTCTCTCCATTGCTTGCTACACTCGGCCACGTGCTGCCAGTGTGAGGTGCTGGAAGGTCTACAGGGCTGGAGGAGAAGGGCCCACTGCTTCTTGCGCCTGGCTGTTCTATGACCACCATCCCAGCAATGCCTCTTCATCCCACCAGCTGCAGTTTGTTACAGCCTCCCATGGTATCTGTTTGTTTGTGTTTCCCCCCACCCCTTCACCCAACAAACCCAGAACCAGCTGGGCAGTACCCTCACTTCAGAAGTCTGAGTCCCAGCTTCTGAGGGCCCCTCCTCTGGGCTTCCAGGATCTCAGAACCCAACCTCTCCCCTTTGTTCCCTCAGCCATGGGGATGGAAACTGCCTCCTGCTGTTCCTCTCTGTCCTCTCCGTGCCTTCTTTTTGTGTTGTACTTCCCTGATATCCATTTAACTTGTTCCTTTTATTTAATTCTGCTTATTAAAATAGCTCATGTAGTACCTGTTTTTCTTACTGAACCTCGATTAATGCAACCTTTACTCTCACCAATTTTGAGGTTGCTGTTACTGAGTTCATTTCACTGATAAGGAAATAGAGGGCTTAGTAGGGCAAAGCAGCTTGTCTAAAGTCTCTGTAACCAGCAGCACAGGAGCCGAGACCCACGTCTTCTGCTCGCAGATCCTGGGCTCTTTCCATTTCACCTCTGCATTTCTCCTGCTGAATTAATTTTTTTAATAATTTTATTCTTAAAGAAGAATCACAAAGATAGTAGAGTTGCCATATAGCCTTTACCCAGCTCCATTGAAGGTTAACATCTTACAAAGCTGTGACACATTTATCCAAACTCAAAATTAACACAGGTACATTACTATTTTTAAAACTAGACTTTATTAGGATTTTACCAGTTTTTCCACTATTGTCCTTTTTTAGTTCTAGGATCTAGTCCAGGATACTTTTGGTTCTCATGTTTCTTTCACCTCCTCCAATCTGTGACAGTTTCTCAATTTTTCCTTGTTCTTCATGACCTTGACAATTTTTAGATGTACTGGTTAGGTATTTTGTAGAACCTCCCTGGATTTGGGTTTTTCTAATGTTTTCTTCTGCAACATCAAAAGACCAGGGTTATAGACTTTGGGAAAGAAAACCACAAATGTGGTTGCATCATATCAGAAGTACATAATATCACATGACTTATTACTGTTGATATGAGCCCTGTTTACTTGGTCCAGGTGGTACAGATTTATCCACTGTAAATCTTCCCCTTTCCATGACTTATTTGTTAGAAGCCCGTCACTAAATCTTCTTGCTGAACTTGGAATCATGCTTTCTTTATAGACTATTAACTAGCCTAAAAGAATTTTTGTATTAATGACCAGAATGAGAATTATAAACTTAGAAGCCAGATTAATACTGTTGGGAGATACTAGCATGCATTGGTTTGGGGGGAATTATCTGTTGCACCATCTTTACTTGCAACTTGTTTAAACTTGGAACTTGGCTATTTTTAGTCTCAGAAAGCTTTTGGTTAATGCTAAGACACCTATTTATTCTTCAGGGGCTGTAGCCATCTCTGACAAACCCTGAAAGATGATCAGAAGCCCAGGGTCTTAATGCAGGAATGCAGGAAATCAGTGAAAAGAAGAACCACAGAGAAGAGATTGCTGAGAACAAGGAAAATTGGAGGTGAAGAAGGATGTGGCTCAAGGAGTAGAATTTACAAGCATGGGCTGAAAAGTGATGGGTGACCACTGAAAAGTGATGAGTGATCACATGGGGAGGTGGAGTGATCCCAGGTAGGAGACTGTGGGATGCAGTACAAGAGAACATAAGTCACCCTTGGAGTTGAACTCGGAGCATGATACAGTATCAGTGTTCACCATCTGGAATTTAAATTTCTAGCTACTGCTTCTTACTATATACGGTCTTTAAATGAGTTTAGACTTTCATGAAAGCCAAAGAAAGTAGTTCACTTGGTTTACAGAACCTTGGCGGCCCACTGCTTTTGAGGGGTGACTGAAGAATAATCAGACCTCTCAAGACTTTTAGAAGCTTAAAAATGCAAAATGGAGCAACTGCCACCCTGTTAGACTAGCTGCAGAATAGGTTTTTCCATTAGGGTTTTCATATTAATAACTTAGAAAATAAAACTATCAGGGCCCGGCGCGGTGACTCACGTTGGTAATCTCAGCATTTTGGGAGAATGAGGCAGGCAAATCATTTGAGGTCAGGAATTCAAGACCAGCCTGACCAACATGGTGAAACCCCATCGCTACTAAAAATTTCAAAAAATTAGCTGGACGTGGTGGTGCATGCCTATAATCCTAGCTACTTGGGAAGCTGAGGAAGGAGAATTGCTTGAACCTAGGATGTGGAGGTTGCAGTCAGCTGAGATTGCGCCACTGCACTCCAGCATGGGTGACAGAGTAAGACTCTGTCTCAAAAAACATAAAAATAAAATACAACTCTCAGGTGTATGCTGTGGATTTTTATTTTATGCTATTTTGTTCTAATCATCTAGGGCTTCTATATCACAGTATTAGCTAAAGACAATAAAATCCTATTAGAGTTATTGATTGAGTAGTCGCTTTCTTCCCAGGGCTGTATCTACAAATACGTAGCCTAGCCAAAGTAACCAGACCTCACCAGGGCTTTGAATTCCATATTTGCTTGGCTTATAAACTTAACTATTTCTATTAATATATTTTATACTATTACTCTTTTTCTCAAACCAGAGCTTTAAAATTTTTTTTTATTTTTTATTTTTATTTTGAGTTGGAGTCTCATTCTCTTGCCCAGGCTGGAGTGCAGTGGCGCAATCTCATGCTCACTGCAACCTCTGCATCCTGGGTTCAAGCAATTCTCCTACCTCAGCCTTCAAAGTAGCTGGAATTACAGATGTGTGCCACCATGCCTGGCTAATTTTTTGTATTTTTAGTAGAGATGGGGTTTCACCATGTTGGCCAGGCTGGTCTCCATCTCCTGACCTCAGATGATCCACCTGCCTCGGCCTCCAAAGTGCTGGGATTACAGGCGTGAGCCACTGCACCCAGCCCAGAGCTGAGAGTTATAGCCTAGTAGACTTCAGAGCATATTTTCCTTCCAGGAATATAAGAGAAGTTTTGAAAACTCTTGTAATTAATCTTGGATCTTACATAAATAGGTTTTTTTTTTCTTTTTTTGAGACAGAGTCCTCCTCTTGTTGCTCAGGCTGGAGTGCAATGGTGCGATCTCAGCTCACTGCAACCTCTGCCTCCTGAGTTCAAGTGATTCTCCTGCCTCAGCCTCCTGAGTAGCTGGGATTACAAGTGCACGCCATCACACCCAGCTAATCTTTATATGTTTTGTATTTTTAGTAGAGACGGGGTTTCACCATGTTGGCCAGGCTGGTCTCGAATTCCTGACCTTATGATTCACCTGCCTCAGCCTCCCAAAGTGCTGGAATTACAGCTGTGAGCCACTGCATCCGGCCGTTTTTTGTTTTTGAAATGGAGAGTGGGGAAAATTTTTATTCTTTTGCCCTTCTTAGTAATTGGCCTATCAAAAATGCCTCTGTTTTAAAATATCTGGAAAACTTAATACTTGGCATTGGAACAGTCAAATACTTGTTCGGGAAATATATATATATATATTGCATATTTTTAAATACCTATTTAGACTGATACTGGTGCTTGCTTCTCTAAGCATATTCTTCACATACATGCAGTGTCAAAGCATCTCAAAACCTGCTGCTTAAAAATGTATTCTTATTTGCGAACTGGGTTATGAGTCTCCTGACCAAATGAAGTCAGGAAGTGAGGCAGTGAGGATGGGTTGCTCGTTTGAAAGGAGTAATCTCTAACCACTTGTCATTATTTACCAACTTGCTAGAGGGGAAGAGATGACTGTATCTGCTTTATTAAAAGCACTCCTTTCTCCTTTTAACTGAACTTAAAATTAGCTGGTGTTAGGCAAAATCTTTTGCAACTAAAAACATCTCATCTTCTGGAGGTAGTTTTAGTTTAGAAGCACATGATTGGGTAGAAGATTTCAACCTGCTGGGAAGGGAGGCTTCCTATCTCTGGGGTCCTGCAAGTCAAGTAGGTTCCTTTGTCATCTAAGCAGTTCACATAGCCATGTAGGTGTGTTTAATGACAGAGTGGTACTGAGCACATTGCCTGGTCTCTGTATCCTCAAACAATGAGTCAAGACCTAAACCATAAGGAGAGATACAGAATGGATCTGTGACAGTCATTACCAAGATCTCGAATGCCTGACCTCGTGATCCACCTGCCTCGGCCTCCCAAAGTGCTGGGATTACAGGCATGAGCCACCGCTCCTGGCCGGTCATTACCAAGATCTACCCAATTTTTTTTTTTGAGACAGAGTCTCACACTGTCGTCCAGGCTGTAGTGCAGTGGCACGATCTCCGCTCACTGCAATGTCCACCTCCTCGGTTCAAGTGATTCTCCTGCTTCAGCCTCCCGAGTAGCTGGGACTACAGGCATGTGCCACCACACCTAGCTAATTTTTTGGTATTTTTAGTAGAGACAGAGTTTCACCATGTTGGCCAGGATGGTCTTGATCTCCTGACCTCATGATCCACCCGCCTTGGCCTCCTAAAATGCTGGGATTACAGGTGTGAGCCACCGTGCCTGGCCAGATCTATGCAATTTTATGATGTGTTCTTTACTCTGAGGTAGGTTTTCCATACTCTTCTTATCACCTGTTAGGGTGAACAGAGAGAATTGCTTAATTGGGCAATTGCTTAATTTAATTGCTTAATTAAATATTTTGAAAAAGGTCACCATCCCATTAGGTGGGATGTCGTATAGCCATGACATTGGTCACCAAGAGACCTAGCAGAGGAGTTCGCAGACTATAAATGGAGTGCTTTCTTAGATTGATTTCTTTGATAGCTAAATCGGAATACAAAGCATTTTTGTGTTGAAGGTCATCTTGTGACACTGTCTTGCTATCTCCTTCATATCTTTGATTTGAGTACAAAGAATGTCTTGTATCTTGTCAGCTTTGTGATTACCATTCTTTCTAAGCTAATGATTACCATTCTTTCTAAGCTAATGGCTCCCCATGAGGATTGGATGGAAAATTAGTGAAAAGGGGTTTGCGGCAGTTAATATAGATCATTGTTGTTCTGGCCTACAGCAGGCACATCAGTCTGTCTCAGGGATACAGCTGGCTAAATACGCAAATTTGTATTCACTTCACAGCATTCAAGCAAATACTAAGCTGTTCTCCCTAACACTGATCTAAGAAAATGTTCTAGAGCATCACCAGTCTAAAAATATCCACTGGTAAGCCTTGGACACATTATGTATCTCAGGAGAGGAGAAGCAGAGAAAGCTGGGGAAATAACCATGAAATAAAAATGAAATAGAATTTTAAACATAAAACCCTAAAAACTATAAAAGAGGTTATATAGTACCATAAATGAGTTTTTGATTGGTTTCTATAGTAATTATTATTTGGCATAAATATTAAATGTCTGCCCAATATATAAAATGTGTACTTTGCTTTTTTTTTTTTTTTTTGAGACAGAGTCTTGCTCTGTTGCCCAGACTGGAATGCAGTGACGCGATCTCGGCTAGCTGCCACCTCTGCCTCCCAGGTTCAAGTGATTCTTCTGCCTCAGCCTCCTGAGTAGCTGGGACTACAGGCACACACCACCATGCCCAACTAATTTTTATATTTTTAGTAGAGGTGGGGTTTTACCGTGTTAGCCAGGCTGGTCTCGAACTCCTGGCCTCAAGCAATCTGCCTACCTTGGCCTCCCAAAGTTTTGGAATTACAGGCATGAGCCACCTCGCCTGGCCTATTCTTTGCTATCTTAAATATAAATTGTCTAAAATGATGTCCTCTCTTTGGAAGCATATTTTTGTGTTTGGGTTGTTTTTTTAAACTTAAGTAAAAAATTAATATAATATAAATTACATAAATACATAATTTATAATTAAATAAATATTTAAATAAATGAATGATAAAGGACAGCTCTTCCTTACAGTAGAATCTCAGTTAATAAATGTAAAAAGCTATAATTATTCTATATCCATAAATTTTTTAAATGTAGACGAAATGATGGAAATTAGCAAGGTATGATGACTTGCACGTAGTCCCAGCTACTTGGGAAGCTGAGACAGGAGGATCACTTGAGCCAGTAGTTCAAGGCTGTAGTGCACTATGATCACACCTGTAAATAGCCACTGCACTCCAGCCTGGAAACATAGTAAGACCCTACCTCCAAAAAACAAAACAAAAAAGACCTTTATGTGAATTTATTTTGGTATCTAAATAAATATTAGCTGCAGAAGACCAGCATTTTTTCTTTCAGTGTGGTCTCTGATCTAACTGCATCAGAATTGGTTGGGATGTTAAAATACAGATTCCTAGTTCCCACCCCAAACTGAATCAGAATTCTAGTGACAGGGCCCTGGGATCTGCAGTTTTAAAAAATACCCCCATGTGATTCTCGGCCCCTCTCAAGTTTGGGAATCGCTGAGTTAGACATTAACTGGCTAAGTAGTGGACAGAGAATCAGATGTGAACTCTGTTGCAGCCTCCCTACATGATCATAAACTTTACCTACTTTCTAATGCCTCATCTTGAAATCTTTCATTATTTCTAGAGTTGCCCAAACTGTTAATTATTTTAATAATGCTGACGTATTTCCCAAGGAAGTATTGGTTAAGTGGACTAAAAATTATTATTTGAATAATGTATGTTAATTGAAGAAAAGCCAGAACATTATGATTAATGTGAAGTAGTCAGACAAAGAAAATGCACACACACAGTAGCCAACAGAAGGGGGCCAGGTGCCGTGGCTCACGCCTGTAATCTCAGCACTTTGGGAAACTTGAGACCAGCCTAGGCAACATACTGAGAACTCGTCTCTACTAAAAAAAAAAAAAAAAATTAGCCAGGCATGGTGATACACACCTGTGACCCCAGCTACTCAGGAGGCTAACTTGGGAGGATTGCTTTAGTCCAGGAGGTCTACACGGCAGTGAGCCATGATCGGGCCACTGCACTCCAACCTGGGTGACAGAACAAGACTGTGTCTCAAAAAATAAAAGTAGGCTGAGCGCGGCAGCTCACACTTGTAATCCCAGCACTTTAGGAGGCCAAGGCAGGTGGCTCACCTGAGGTCAGCGGTTCGAAACCAGCCTGGCCAACATGGTAAAACCCCATCTCTACTAAAAATACAGAAATTAGCTGGGTGTAGTGGCATGTGCCTGTAATCCTAGCTATTTGGGAGGCTGAGGCAGGAGAATTGCTGGGGGGCGGGGGACAGAGGTTGCAATGAGCTAGGGTCACACCACTGCACTCCAGCCTGGGTAACAAGAGCAAAACTCCGTCTCAAGAAATACAAAATAAATAAAAATAAAAGTAACTAACTGAAGTATACAATATCAATACTTTCTTTACCTGAGAATTGATGGGGATAATATCACAATTTTCATTTATTTATGCTATATACATATGATGAGGCCTGAATCTAATAGCAAATGAAAACAAAGTATATGCTTTAAAAAAAGATTTGTATTGAAGTTAACTATTTATTTTTATGGATGGGATGCATGGATTATTGTGTTTTTTGTAGACTACTCGGAATTGCCTAATTATACATGGAGTAAGATGTCCTTTCACATGCACTGTGACCATATTTTTTACAACAAAAATATGAGTACCACCATGCGGGTAGTTTAATATTTGAAATCAGAATGGTAAAAATAAATCTAGGGCATGTGATTGATACACACACACAGACTAAATGTGTGTGTACCATTCTGCCTACATCTGGGTCTGGTCTGGCAGTTTCATCTTTCGTCACCAGGTGGCACTTTGCCGATGTGAGGGGCACATAAAAGGAAGCTGATGAGCACCAGGGTAAAAAGCCAAAAAGGAGCTTGCTCACATACACACAAAGCTTTCATCAGCAAACCCCTGAAGTTCACCAAAACAGATCTTCTGACTGAGCCAAACTCTACTTCCATTCTGGGCTTGAGATATTTGGGATTTAAGTTGTTCTCAGATTTGGGCCTACTTCAGTACAGACACAAGCAGGCCAGTCCCAATGTTATATCCAAGCATGCAGGCCACCAGATGTAACCTTGGCTTAGTTCCCTTTACCAATGGAACTAAGAGAGATTTGCTGTTTTCTTCACTGTGTCCCCCAGGCCTAGTTCAGTGCTCAGGACATAGTGAGAGTGCTGAATGAATGGGTAAATAAATGTCTTTGTTTTTTGAATTTTTTTTTTTTTTTTTGAGATGGAGCCTTGCTCTGTAGCCCAGGCTAGAGTGCAGTGGCGCAATCTCGGCTCACTGCAACCTCTGCCTCCCGGGGTCCCTGTTCAAGCACTTCTCCTACCTCAGTCTCCCAAAGTGCCTGGGATTACAGGCACAAGCCACCATGCCCGGCTAATTTTTGTATTTTTTAGTAGAGACGGAGTTTCGCCATGTTGGCCAGTCTGGTCTTAAACTCCTGACCCTGTGATCCACCCACCTTGGCCTCCCAAAGTGCTGGGATTGTAGGCATGAGCCACCACACCTGGCCTTTTTTTTTTTTTTTTTTAAAGACAGTCTCACATTGTCACCTGGGCTGGAGTGCAGTGGGGCAATCTTGGCTCACTGCAACCTCTGCCTCCCAGGTTCAAGCGATTCTCCTGCCTTAGCCTCCTGAGTAGCTGGGACTATAGGTGCCCGCCACCACACCCACACCCAGCTAATTTTTTTTTTGGTGCCGTGACTCAGATCCAAGCCAGCTAATTTTTTGTATTTTTAGTAGAGACAGGGTTTCACTATGTTGGCCAGGCTGGTCTCAAATGCCTGACCTTGTGATTCACCCGCCTCTGCCTCCCAAAGTGCTAGGATTACAGGCGTGAGCCACTGCGCCCAGCCAAATATTATTTATTTATTTATTTCTTCTTTTTTTTTTTTTTTTGAGAGAGAGTCTTATTCTGTTGCCCAGGCTAGAGTGCAGTGATGCAATTTCAGCTCACTGCAATCTCAGCTCACTGCAACCTCTGCCTCCTGGGTTCAAGTGATTCTCCTGCCTCAGCCTCTGGAGTAACTGGGATTATAGGCACGCACTACCACACCCAGCTAATTTTTGTATTTTTAGTAGAGATGAGATTTCACCATGTTTGCCAGGTTGGTCTTGAACTCCCGACCTCAGGTGATCTGCCCACCTCAGCCTCCCAAAGTGCTAGGATTACAGATGTGAGCCACCGTGCCTGGCCCTGTTTTTTGAAAATAATTTAGTGGAGAAGTCGCCATGTTTTAGAAATATCTGGCAGTAACACATCTTTGAGTATCTTGGGTGGAAGGTGAACACTGACTGACATGTCCATTGCAGCTATGGCTACTGGCAGTGTTCTCTGACATCCCCCTGACATCTGTGTACATTTTTATCTTCTGCAGGTACTGTTGGATCTTACAGACAAAAAGATTTTTGTCATATTATGCTCCAAGAAAGCTCTTCTCTAAGAAGACCTTAGATACTCCTGTTAAAGATGGAAAGGAGGGCGTGTGTTGCACTTTTGTATGTACCGCCACTTAAGCATAGGGTATCATCTGGAGATTTTTGGCTAGCTTCCAGAACCTTCACAGAATTCAGTACTGTTTGCCATATGGTATAACTTTCAGAATCCCCGAACCCTGCTCAGGTCCCTAGAACACTCCTAGGCTTAGAAGAGCCTGTCAGCTTGCCCTGTAGTAGCTGAAGCAATGTGATAGAGAGAGTATGGCTTTCAGAGTCAGATGTACCTGGGTTTAAATTGTGGCTCTGCTATTCATTAGCCCTGGGACCCTGGATGATTACGTGAATCTTTTGAGTCTCATTTTCTTTAATTGACATTCTTTGTTAGTCAGCTGCCATATTTCTCCTGCATGTCAGACTGTTGTCCAGCACACACACAGAACTTACAGGCTGGTGAGAGTGGCAGGCGTGTTGTTCATGCTGAGAATATGAAGTAAGAGCATACCTACACTGGAGCTGGATGGTGGGGATGCCTGCACGATAATGCAAATGCGAGCATTACTTAATGCCACTGAACTGTATACTTGATTATGGTTGAGATAGTACATTTCATGTTATGTGTATTTTACCAAAATAAAAGAAGACCAGGCATGGTGGCTTATACCTCTAATCCCCACACTTTGGGAAGCTGAGCCAGGAGGATCAGTTGAACTCAAGAGTTTGAGACCAGCCTGGGCAACGTAATAAAACCTCATCTCTACAAAAATTTAAAAATAAAAATAAAAAATGTGTAAAATAAAATGGGGGACAAAAGAATCTATCTAATGTAATGCCTGGCACATAGCATCTATCTAGCATAATGCCTGGCAATAGTACATACTCAGTTAAATATTTCCTTACATTCTCTTTTTTCATGATTTGCCAAGCTGTAATTTCAGGTTACCCAAATTTTATCCCATGAAAGGGGGCTTTCTTTTGGCAGTTTTCTGGTTAGATGAATAGATTACGGGGACCTGTGCCTTGCTATTCTGTCGTAAAGATACTCACACATAATGTTTGGTTCACAAATCCCTGAGCAGACCGTATTTCATTCTTTGTTCATGAGTCTTGATCTAAGGCTGTTTTCATTATAAAAAGTGGAAGAAGATTCTATTCTATATATAAAAAGTGAAGTAAGTAAGAGGTCAGAATGCTTCTCAGTCTTCCTCTGTCTGTGGATTCACAACCCGGGGCCTGTTGTGTGCAAGACAGGAAAGGAAGCATCTTCCTGTTTCCAGATATACCAGGATGCTTACATCAGAAAGACTTTATCTGGTCTTCCTTTTCACCATGCACTGCCTTACTCGGCATACCTAGGGCTGAGAAAATTACACTTTGCAGACTCTAAAAAAGAAAACAGAAACTCTGTGGATATGAACTGAGAAAATGATTGCTAATGCTGAGTACAGTGGACTGGTGCAGTGAATACTTCAGAAAAATGCTTGGTCCTGAATCTGTTCTGAGCTTCATCTTTCTTGGTCCCAAGAAGACATTAGTTTGCTTTCCTTTCATACTAACCTGTTAGCATATGAGTGAGATCTCTGGTTTTAGGTTGAAATAAGATACTTATTTTTTGTTTTTGTTTTTTGTTTTTTTGAGACAGAGTCTCGCTCTGTCACCCAGGCTGGAGTGCAGTGGCATGAGCTTGGCCCACTGCAACCTCTGCCTCCTGGGTTCGAGTGATCCTTCTGCCTCAGCCTCCCGAGTAGCTAGGATTACAGGTGTGCGCCACCATGCCCAGCTAATTTTTATATCTTTAATAGAGACTAGGTTTTGCTGTGTTGGTTAAGCTGGTCTCAACACTCCTGACCTCAAGTGATCATCCCACCTCGGCCTCTCCAAGTGCTGGGATTACAAGCATGCCTGGCCTCTTTTTTTTTCTTTTTAAGACAGGGTCTCACTCTGTCCCCCAAGCTGGAGTACAGTGGTGCTATCATAGCTCACTATGGCCTCAATCTCCTGGGCTCAAGTGATCCTCTTGTGTCAGCCTCCTGAGTAGCTGGGACTGCAGGTGTGTGCCACCATGCTAAGTTTTTAATTTTTTTGTAGAGACAGAGTTTTGCCATGTTTCCCAGGCTGGTCTCAAACTCCTGAGCTCAAGCGATCCTTCTGCCTCAGGCTCCCAAAGTGCTGGGATTACAAGCGTCAGCCACTGGGCCGGGCCAGGATACATCTTTTGTCTTAACTATAACTTAGTAATGGTGCATGTATTGAGGAGATAGTGTGGACAAGCAAAAAAATTTATTTGGTGTCTTGACTTTAAAAGAATTGAGAAAATAAATAAATTTGTGTTTTCAGATCTTTTAATAACCAGCACTTTAATCCTTGAAACCTCATCTCTAGATTAAGAAGCTGCATCCAGAGCATCTTGGGGAAAGATAAAGGTAGAACATGTTCAAACCTCAATTTCGCTCCCTTTAAGACATGTTAGTAAAGACCTCTGCTCCCTAAAACTTGGGGGACTTTAGAGAAGTTATTCAACCTCTTTACAACCTCTATTTTTTTATCTGCAAAAATGGGAACAACCATGCCTATTACACAGGATTCTTCCAAAAATTAAATAAGATAATATAAATAAGGGCTCAGCATAGTGCCTGGCACATAGTGTTATGGGATCTTTGGGGTGTCGCTTTTCTGGCCGGAAACCGTGGCCAGCAGCGCCTTGCACAGGTTTGGCTCAGGCCCACTGGGCTTGTTCCACCCACTTGGCCTGACAGGCTGCACTCAGCTCACTCTACCAGCCTATATCCCATGCCTCTAAGGGAGACTGCAAGTCAGGCATGGAGCAGCAAGGGATGTGTGAGCAAGAGTGGGGTCTGGCCACTGTGCAAGCAGACACACTGGCTGCTGCCATGGGGCTGGCAGCCTTAGGTGCCAGGTGGGTGCCAGCTGTCTGCGAGGCTGTGGCTGGACGAGGTGCACTGCAAGCCACTCTCTCAGCTGGCACCAGGGAATGCAGTGGCACCTGGAAGCTTGGAGACACCAGGAACCACAGGGCCACAAAGAGGAAGTCACAACCCTGGCTCTGGGAGCTCCCAGGTCTGGGCTCCCTGAAGGGCCACAGCTCTTCTCTCCTCTTTGCCCGCAACATGACAAGCAAGGAGCATGTTTCAGCCCTGTTTGTGTTACAGCTCTTTTAGTCCCACCATTCAATGGGTCCCTAGTTCTTGTCCTGCAACCAGGAAGAATGAGATATGCAGACAAATGGAGAGTGAGCAAGACAAAGAGGAGCCTTATTGAGCAATTGGACAGTCAGAGGAAACCCACAGTGGATAGCTCCTTTCTGCAGCCAGGGTGTCCTGACAAGTGTCCTAGCAGAGAAACCCTGGAGTGGGAGGCTCTTCTCCACAAGAAGGTCATCCTGTTTTCTCTGCAGCTCTCAGCAGAACAGAGGCGCTGCAATGGGTTGCTTCTCTCTGCAGGCAGTTGTCCCATCATCTCCCCAGCTCTCAGCAGACAGGAGGCCCTGGAGTGCATAGCTCCTCACTGCAGCTGGTCATCTGGATGTCTCTGCTGCTCTCAGCAGAGAGGAGGCCCTGGCATAGGTTGCTCCTCTCTGTAGATGGTGGTCTCAACCTCTGCTCTCTTCTGGCTGAGCCCAGGCTTCTATGGGCCTCAGAGGGGTGGAAGTGCAGGTAGACTGCTCCATGGCCAGCCATGGACAGGCCCAGAAATGGCACCACAAGTTCCCACTCCAGTGGATGGGACTGGTAGCCAGGTCTCTGGCCTTTAGGCCCTCCCTGAAGACCAGCACCAAGGTGCCCTAAGTACCCCCTCGGCTCCCCCATGTTCCCCCATGCTCATCAGGGCCCTAAGTCTGGAGGGAGCCGAGGCAGCAGGGAGCTAGCTGTGTACCCTGCGTGTACACTCCCAGCCTGGGTGTGACAGCACCTGGGCTTGGCCCCACATTGCTCAGAGATCAGAGCCAGCACCAACAGCAGGCAGGAGCCAGGCAGCTGGAGCAGTTGCTTCTGAGCCAGTTGAGGGATGGGGGCAGGCTTTCCTGTGTCTCCAAGAGCTTATGGAGGCCCAAGTCCACAATCCTGACTTGGACGGCTGCAGCCCCAGGCAGGGCTGCTGCCTGCTTCTGGCTCCTACCTGTTCTGTGGAGCATGCAGCCCTTGCCTCACCCCCTCCCAGCCTGGGGCAGGGGCTCCAGGTCCTCACTGGGCCTGGGTAGGTGTTGGGGCAGGGTGACATCACCATGAGCTCCCCCTGTTGCCCCAGCACTTCATGGGCGGCCTGGGGCAGAGTGGATCACAGGCCTGGGCCGGGCCATTGGAGTGTCAGGCTCAGTGGCCACGATGATGTGGAGCAGACCCAGGGGCACAGCCCCAGATGGCCTGCGCAAAGCCTCCTCCTGAGGCACAGGAATCTGGCACCCTCAGCAGGGTGGGCGAAGTGGCTGCACTGCTGGCCAGGTCCCTGAAGTAGGGGCTGCTCCCACTTCCTGCCCTGGGCCCCTGAAACATGGCCCCAGTTCTGCACCCAGGCCCTACCCTGGGCTCCCTGTGCAAGCGTCACACTGCCCCAGGCCCAGCTCTGCCTTGGAACTCCTCTCTGCCCTACCGAGCTGCCCTCCTGCCACTCTGCTCCTCTGATGGCGGGTAACCAGCCAGCCCCATGGGGCGGCCCCCAGGGCGGCAGGCTGTGGAGGGGCTGTCTGCCTGCTCCCTGTACCCTCCCTGCAGCGGCCAACCACTGTCATCAATAGTAAGCACTCAATAAATGGTCATTTGTAAAAGGAAGATAACTCACTAAGAAATTTAGAGAGTAATGGTAGGCAAAATCAATTTACAGAAGAATGGGAGACAACTCTAAGAGCAGAAAAGTATTTTCTTCAATTTGCCTGTGATCCTACTATCCCCCTTCATTTATCCTTTAAGATCCCAGATCAAGTACCACCTCCTCTGTGAAGCCTTCAGATTACCTCAGCCAGAAGTGATCACTTCCTTTATTTTTTACTTTGGTGGCAAAATGTTAATATTTTTAATCTCTTTAGTATTACAATTACTATGTCAGTTGCCTTATAACGCAGCTTCCTGAAAGAACAGGGACTTATCTTCTTTGTTTAAAATCTCTCCTTATACATAGCATGGAATGTTGCATGTAGATTCTGATTGCATGAATGAAATGCCACCAAGCCACAAACTTTGGTAGGTAGCAGCCCATGAGCAAGGTTCTCCTGAACAGATTTGCCATTGTTTTCGTGTGTGTGTGTTTGTGTGTGTGTGTGTGTAGGGAGAGCCTAAAGTGTAGGGGTGGATTTATTCACAACTGAGCTCATTGATACCTTTCCTTAAGAGCCAAATAGTTTATGTTTCATTGCCACAGTTATCATCAAAGGTAATATTCAAAATGGAGGATGAAGAGTGCTAGGATTTTTTTCTTTCTTTTATTTTTCTCTCTTTTGCAGCAGGGGGTAGCTATTGGAGGAGAAAGACTAAAGAATAAGGGAAAGGACGCATCTTTTCTTTTGAAATGCAGGTAGGAGTTATGGATAACTCCCAAGTACCTGTACAAATTGAAAATGATTAACTTTGCTACTCCCGAAAAAAATTTTAATCCCAAAGTCATTTATTTTGGCTTTAGAATAGACTAGCATTTGTGTCGGATTTTCCTGCCTAATTACTTTTTGCTTAAGCTTATTTAAAAATTGTTTTAAATTCCTTTAGTATGACAGCCTAGGAAAGTTGGAGGAGGAGAAACGGGCCACAGATGGGATCTGAACTAGAGTTTCAGTTCTCCCATGTCAAGGCCTCCTGATGTACTGCTTGCAGGAGGGCAAAGTTGGAGTCAGCTTTGTGGAAAACAATTTGGCAAAATAATTTGAAAAGTCTTAAAAATATGCGTACTCTTTGATCCAGTAATTCCACTTCTAGGAATTTGTCCTAAGGAAATAATCAAACAAGCATGCAGAAATATAGGGACAAGGATATTCACCACAACATTTATAGCAGCAAAAAAAAAGTAAAACCAACATAAAATATTGAATAATGTGGAATTGATTAAAGTATGCTGTTAATCTGCACATGTTTTCAAAATTATAGACTTTAAAAATGTTTACCACATCTTTTTAAGTAAAAAAGAAACTGCAAAATAGTATGTTCAGTTTGAAACAGCACCTAGGTATAGAGGTGGATGGATGGATGGATGGGTGGTTGGATGGATGATGGGTGGATGGATGGATGATGGGTGGATGGACGAAGATACATGTTGTGTAGTGTTAATTTTGGTATTGCTGAGTAGTAAAATTAGGGATAGTTTTGTACTTTTTTGTGTTTTTCATGTTTTCTGCTTAAGCATGTATTACTTTGTAATTAGAAAAAAACTATCATTTTTAAAAGAATGTATGGTTAATATATCAATGAAAAAGTAAATTACTACATAATACCCACAAAGTGGGTAATCTGAATGCAGATAATTTCTATCAAATGTAAGAGTTACATCCATACAAATGAGTTACAAGCAATCATACTGCATATGTAAAGTCAGATGCACCTTAATTGTGATTTAACTTTATTGTTTCCCAAGTAAAATAACCATATTCAATAAAAATCTGTGAAGGCACAGTTAAATTATAACTTGGGTGTCCTGTTTTCTGATACCCCACTCTGGAGGCAGACTCTTCTTGAGCCAAGAGAACCACAGTTTTGCAAAGCTGCAGAGACCAGTAGGTTTTTTTGGGAATTATGTGTTAAAACATTTTGATTGCCCAAATAACATTATAAAAATACTGGAACATTTGAAATCATTCTTGATCTTCAGAAGGCAATTTCCAGTGACATTTTTGGCTGTTTCCCCTTTCTTTATCTCTTCATTATCATCAACTCAGAACTTCCAATCCAAAGATCTAAACTGGTAAAGGGGAGAAAGTGGATGGTAAATGATGAAGACAACATAAACCTTTGGTGACCCCAAAATAGCTCTTGGCTCACACGTTAAAGAGCTCTGCTTTACATGATTAGCTGCAGGGGAAATTTGTTCTTTACTGTTTGCAAACTTCAGCTCTGTACACATGATAGGGCTGTCTTTTATTTGCAGTCCCTAAATTCCTGGGATACCATATGGCTTCACTGAAGGAAAGGGCTTGCAGATCTGGCTCCCTGTCGTCTGAGGTCAGATGGAAAAGCCTTTTGTGATTAACTTGGCCACAGTGCGTCCTTTGGTATTTGGAACTTCAGTGGTTTTTTATTAATTCTCCAACTTTTGAACACTCACCCAAATAAGCTTGGTATAGTGGAAAAAGAAGATAAATCTAGCTCTTTGGGCCCCAGATTGAATCCCAGTTTTCCCACTAGCTGTGACCTTGAGCAAGTTAACTCAGGATGTCAGAGTTTCAGTTTCCTTACTTAATTTGGAGAGTTGTGCCTTCCTGCCTTACCTCTTAGGGCTATTCTTGGTGAACTGTAAAGCCCTGTAACAGCGAGGGACAGTTGTGGGTCTTTATAAACACACCACCTTCTCCTACTTTGTTTCTGACACAGTTTCCTTACGCCACCCCACCTCCCCAAGAACCCGTGAAGACGCTGAGAAGCCTGGTCAATATCCGAAAGGACACACTGAGGCTCGTCAGGTAAGTTCCCGGAGGCTGGGGCCAGGTCCCAGGCACCTTCCTTTGTGGGAGGTTGGGGGCTGAGGGACAGACTCCCCAAGGAACTCACACAGCAGTTTCCGGCAGCCCCAGAGCCTGCTTCTCCAGGCATCAGGCAGGAGTAAGGGCGCTACTTTCTGCTGAGATCAGGCTGTCTACACCCATGTTGTTCAGCACTGGATGCAGTGCTCTGTGTTTGTTAAGAACTTTCACTTGCCTAGAAACGCTCATTATCCTTATTTTATGGATTTTTTTAAAAGAAAGAGGAGTTATTAAGGGAAAATCGGAATTTTTGCAGCTACTCCAGCAAGCCAATGTAAAAATGGGAAATTTGAACTTAGAATATCAAATCCTTTATTTAATTACTTATATTTTCTTTTTCTTTTTTATTCCCCATCTCATGTGTCTGTTCTCCGAGGAACTCATAGTGCCCTGAGTTGGTCGTTTAATCCTCATCATCAATGTTAATTATCATCATTTGCCTTCTTGGTGCCCTCCTCGAGATAGTGTAATTTTTAATCTGATACATTCCCATCACCTGCCACCCCTAGACAGTACATCAACTAAGGGTCTCTGATTCCCTGGGGAAAAAATTTCGTTAGGGCAAATCAGAGGTCCCAGATTTTTCTGAATAGACAAGGAAGATGACTCAGAGACCATCTCATGCTTATATAGATCAGCCTTATTAGCATTACGATGTTGCTGTCTGATTTTTTTTTTTCCTTTTGAGACAGAGTCTTGCTTTGTCACCCAGGCTGCAGTACAGTGGCACAATTGGCTCACTGCAGCCTTGACTTCCCAGGCTCAAGCGCTCCTCCCAACCCTAAGTAACCACTAATCTATTTTGTTTCTATTAATTTTTTATATTTTATTTGTCCCTGAAGTTTTTACTGGTTCCCCAGCTATACTTCCCTCCACCCCAGGGTCAACTCTGGGTAGGAGAGAGCCAAGGAGGTACCTGTCTGCTGCGGAACAGTCCCCCACCCCACCCACGGGAGTTCATCCAGCAGCCAAGCAGACTAACGAGGCCTCTGGACCCTGCCAGCTGCCAGCTGCTCCATCCACTCGGTTTCTCTCATCACATAAGGCACGCTTACACATTTGATGGAGACCGTTTAAGGGTGTGAGCTGCAGTGAGGTCCTAGTCTCTGCCATGGCAGCCTGGCCACAGCTCTAGAGTAGGGTGAAGGAGCTGTCATGTGCTAGAAGAACCAGACTTGGAAGCAGCAGAGCCATTTGCTTCCCATGTCCACAGATGCTTGCTTGAATGAGTGTCTGAGCTTCAGGTTTTTTAATCTGTAAAATGGTGATAATCAACTTTACCTTTCATGGTGGTTGTCAAAATTAAGATAACAAAAGGAAAAACACCTGATGTTCAATAAATGTTAAATGGAAGGGTGTTCTTTGTTTTCCGTGATTATGGAAATAAATTCTGATTCTCAGATTTCTAGGTAAAGATGGAGGATTGAACACCTACTTTTGCTTCCTCTCAAAACCCCATTAAGTAATAATAAACATATATTTAAATGGCATAAATCTGGCCGGGCGCGATGGCTCACGCCTGTAATCCCAGCACTTTGGGAGGACGAGGCAGGCAGATCACCTGAAGTCAGGAGTTCGAGACCAGCCTGGCTAACATGGTGAAACGCCATCTCTACTAAAAATACAAAAATTAGCCAGACATGGTGGCACACGCCTGTAATCCCAGTTGCTCCAGAGGCTGAAGCAGGAGAATAGCTTGAACCGGGAGGCAGAGGTTGCAGTGAACTGAGATTGTACCACTGCACTCCACCCTGGGTAACAGAGAGTAAGACTCCATCTAAAAAAAAAAAAAAAAAGGCATAAGTCTCTAAGTGTTTGGAGAATGGGAAAAGAGCAACAGCAACAAAATTTTAGAAGCTGGAAACACAGAGTGAATGTTAAATGACTTAGTAGACCAAGGAAATCAGAATCCTGAGCTAGCAGGAAGAAAAGCTGAGAAATTGCCCAATTTATACTGTGATATTATCCCCCAGAGGGTTCAGAAATTAGCAGTGCCAGGTCCCTCTAGAAGTTGAGGTGGAAAGCTAAAATGAAGAGGATTGGTGGACAGTCTGCCCATGAGGTAGGCAGATCCCCTCCCTTGTACCACACAGCCAGAACTGCCTTCCTCCACCCTGGTGAAAGGCATGATGCAGATGACTCTTCCTGGAAAGGCTGAAACAGAATCTCTGGAAAAGAGAGTGACCCAGGCACGGCTAAGGGCCAGACTCAGTGCTAAAAACAGACTGACTAGCCTGGGCAACATGGTAAAGCCCTCTTTCTACAAGAAATACAAAAATTAGCCTAAGTGTGGTGGTTCACACCTGTAGTCCCAGCTACTTGGGAGGCTGAAGTGGGAGGATCATCTGAGCCCAGGGAGGATGAGGCTGCAATGAGTCACTGTCACACCACTGTACTCCAGCCTGGGGTAAGAGTGAGAACCTGTCTCAAGAAAACAAAACGGGGTGAGTGGATCCTGGCATACTGGGTATTGAGCCCTCTAGCTGCCTCTCCACTCTGCCCCTAGAATGCTGGCAGCCAGGCCTTTATCAAGAGAGAGGAAAACTGTTTTCTGGAAATTGGACCTACCTGGATAGGAAAACCTGAGACTAGAGTTGGAAGTTCCTCGACAGATCCAGGTCAGCCCACAGTGAAGCCCAGGGTCCCCAAGTCCTGCTGTTCACTCCGAACTCTAATCAGCAGTTTAAATATCTTAAATATAAGCAGACAGCCACAGATTCTTAGATGTGTAAGGAATGGCTATAATAGGAAAGACAGTGGCAAACCAATGTTTTAAAACAAGCCAACTAGGCCAGGTGTGGTGGTTCACACCTGTAATCCCAGCACTTTGGGAGGCCAAGGCAGGAGGATCACCTGAGCCCAGGAGTTTGAGACCAGCCGGGGCAACATAGTGAGACCCCCATCTCTGTATAAAATAATAATAAAGTTAAAAAAAACATCTAATTGGAAACAAAAACTATGCAGGAAGAAGAAAACTTCATTAATAGTCTCAGAGACATGAGAGAAGAAATGTCAATGAAACAAAGTGTTTATGAACCAAAAACAATAGCTTTTAGAAATTAAAGATAAGGAGGCGGGGCGCAGTGGCACACGCCCATAATCCCAGCCTTTGGGAGGCCAAGGCGGGTGGATTGCAAGGTCAAGAAATCAAGACCATCCTGGCCAACATGGTAAAACCTTGTCTCTACTGAAAATACAAAAATTAGCTGGGCGTAGTGGCACGCACCTGTAGTCCCAGCTACTTGGGAGGCTGAAGCAGAAGAATCACTTCAACCAGGGAGGCAGAGTTTGCAGTGAGCTGAGGTCGTGCCACTGTACTCCAGCCTGGTGACAGAGCAAGACTGTCTCAAAAAAAAAAAAAAAAAAAATTAAAAATGAGCAGAAATGAAATTTTCAATGGAATGGTAGGAAGAAAACTTGAAATATTCTAGAAAGTAGAGCAAAAATCCAGAGAAAAGTAAAATAGAAGAAGAAAGATTCAAGTAATAGAGCACCCATTTAGAAGGTCTGACATTCAACTAACAAGTTCTACAGAGAAAAGAGAATATAAAAGGAAGGAAATCAGGCTGGGCGTGCTGGCTCACACCTGTAATCCCAGCACTTTGGGTGGCCTAGGTGGGCGGATCACAAGGTCAGAAGATCGACACCATCCTGGCCAACTCAGTGAAACCCCGTCTCCACTGAAAATACAAAAAAAATTACCTGGGTGTGGTGGCTTGCGCCTGTAGTCCCAGCTACTCGGGAGGCTGAGGCAGGAGAATTGCTTGATCCCGGGTGGCAGAGGTTGTAGTGAGCCAAGATTGAGCCACTGCATTCCAGCCTGGTGACAGAGCAAGACTCCACCTTAAAAATAATAAAAAAAGGAAATCATCAATGACATACAATTTAAGAAAATTTATCAGAACCAGAGGGTACAAGTTTCTAAAGGGAAAGGACCACCAAGTGCCCACACAGTGGATGAGAAAGAGGAACTTCCATAAGCTTTCAGAAGGACCAGCAGTTGGAACAGCTTCAGACTTCTTGGGAGCAATGCTGGAAGGTGAAAAATAAGGCAGTGAAAAGGCTTTCAGTATCTTTTAGAAATTATTTATAATGTAGAATTATTTGCTCAGCCAAACTTTCAATGAAGTGTGAGTGTTGAATAAAAGCTCTCAAGAAGTTTATTTCCCAACACACCCTCTTTCAGGAAGCTGGTAAAAAACGTGCTCTACCAATAACCTGAGACAGAGGAAGACCTGAGGTGCAGGAAACATGAGCTTCTACAGGAGGGCAGAGGCAAAAGGGACCCACCAGGATGATGGAGGGGGAGAGATTCCAGGGTGGCAGCTAGAAGCCAGGTGCAGCGAACTTGCAGATGAGAGCAAGTTCGAGGACTCCAGAAGGGACCTCCTCAAGAAGACAAAATGAATAGACCACATGGTACATCTGAACATCTTGAGAGACTTAGACAGACCCAGAGAGCCTGGGTTGGAATTCGTGATAAGTACATAGAAAACTATGCAACTGAAAAAAGAAAACAGGATGAGCACTAAGAAAAAGTTATGCAAAAAGCAAAAAATTAAAATAAAAAAGAAAAAGTTATGCAGGAAAAGAAAAATAATAGATTATATGATGATATAATCACAGTAATGCAGACACGAATGTACTGGACTATTATAATAAAATCATGATGCAGCTATACTGTGGGCATGGGGGAGTTCCTATATGGAGCAGAGTGAGGAAAGAGAAATCCTTGTTTCCAAGTAGGAAATCAATAGATAGTGCCTGAAACTGAAAAATCAAGAAGTAGTAACCCAAGTATATTTTTTAGAAATGTGGGTAAATGACAAAATGATCACTAAAAGGGGTGTCCTCTGAAGAGGAGGAAAGGGAGGAAGTAAGGCCTACTGGTTTTTGTCTTGAGGAAACTATTTAAACTATGTAATTAATAACTTTTATTGAAAAAAAACAAAAGTGACAAGTGAAATATCAGAAGCAACCTAAATGCCCAGCAATATTGGTCACAAAGTACTCTGTGATCATTCAGAATGAAGAGGTACACCTATGCTTACGATCACCTAGAGAAGTCACAATATATTGCTAAATTTTTTTTTAAAAAAGGTAAATTTTAAAACATCGATATGCTACCCTGCAAATGCTAAGTCTCTGGTTTTCTAGATGTGCTGAGGAAGTGAAGAGCCCTGGAGAAGAGGCCAGCAAAGCTAAAGTCCACTACAATGTTGAGTTCACCTTTGACACGGATGCTCGGGTAGCCATCACCATCTATTACCAGGCCATGGAAGAGTTCCAGAATGGTATTGCCAGGTAAGATCAGGAGACCAGGTGAGCCACTTCCTTCCCAGATACGCAGAGTCCATGTCTTATCCACTCAGCAAGAGCAGAAAACATTCTTTTTCTGCACCCAGATGAGATCTGGTTCCTGAATTTAGATTTTCTTCTACAAAGCCTTACTCTTTACCTTTTCCCTTCAATTGTGCCATCTTGGTATAGTGGTAAATGGTGGATAGTCCTTCGGGTCCTTAACATGCTGTTAAAAATCTAGTAAGCCACTTTCTTTGGATGTGTAGGTTGAATAGAAAAGTTTAACGTTGCCAAGCAAGAGCAAAGGAAATGGATTATAAAGGACCCTTTCTTCTCTTTGCTAGAGGCTGTTGATAATTGAGAGCAGGCATGAGCAGAGGAAGTTGTCAGACCCATCTGTGCCGGATACTGACTTTTCCTTTGCCTCCCACTTGTATCAATAGCTACATTCCCAAAGACAACAGCCTCCAGTCGGAGACTGTGCACTACAAGCGAGGAGTGTGTCAGCAGTTCTGCCTGCCCTCCCACACCGTGGATCCCTCCGAGTGGGCCGAAGAGGAGGTGAGCTGCCTCTGGGGAGTGTTTCCCACATCGACTCAGAAGGGCCAAGGAGCTACTTAGGACTCCAACTGACAGCAAAGGGGCTGCTCAGACACTTGAAGGCCATGCTTACCTCTCAGCCTTGTGACTTCATCATGTCCTTTTACAGCTCTGCTTATTTTGCATCAAGGATGTACCTAACTTCATTAATTTTTCTATTCCAAATAGCACATTAGCCTGGGATACTTTGAGAAAGTCATGCTCCAAGAAAAAAAAAAAACCTGTAGGTTAGAGGGCTTTATTTACATCTATGAGATTTTTAAAAAGAAACTGATGGCCCTCAATTAACAAACTTGGGTAATGAATAAAGCTGATGAATGAGGAGCAGAGATGAAATTAATGCTTCTTGACTGTATCACCCTTTCTGAGATTGACTGTGCCATCTAAATGTGTTAAGTCCTCTTTCTTTTTTTTTTTCTTTCTTTTTCTTTCCCTTCAGCTTGGCTTTGATCTGGACCGAGAGGTTTACCCTCTAGTGGTACATGCCGTGGTAGATGAAGGAGACGGTAGGGGCGATTTCTGTCCTCTGTGGCTGGGCAACACTGTTCTTTTGTGGCATATTCCTGGCAGCAGCTGTGGCCCAGAATAACATGCTTTCTTTGTGGGTGTTTATGACTATGGGTCAGGCAGTCTCTGCATCCTCTCACATCTGTGACTTCAAGCTCCTGGGCTGATGTGAAAAGTGTTGGTTTGGCTGGGCGCAGTAGCTCACAGCTGTAATCCCAGCACTCTGGGAGGTGGAGGTGGGTGGGTCACCTGAGGTCAGGAGTTCAAGACCAGCCTGGGCAACATGGTGAAACTCCATCTCTACTAAAAATACAAAAATCAGCTGGGCATGGCAGTTCATACCTATAATCGCAACTACTTGGGAGGCTGAGGCAGGAGAATTGCTTGAACCCAGAAGGTAGAGGTTGCAGTGAGCCAAGATTGTGCCACTGCACTTTACCCTGGGCGAAAGAGTGAGACTCTGTCTCAAAAAAGTGTGGGTTAGCCGAGTGTGGTGGCTCATGCCTATAATCCTAGCACTTTTGGAGGCTGAAGTGGGCAGATCGCCTGAGGTCATGTTGGCCAGCGTGGCCAACATGGTAAAACCCTGACTCTACTAAAAATACAAAAAATTAGCCAGGCATGGTAGCTCATGCCTGTAATCCCAGCTACCTGGAAGGCTGAGGCAGGAGAATCGCTGGAACCTGGGAGGTGGAGGCTGCAGTGAGCCAAGATTGTGCCACCGCACTCCAGCTTGGGCAACAGAGCAAGACCCTGTCTCAAAAAAAAAAAAAAAAAGTATGGGTTATATAACGTGTCCCTTCTAGGGACAAACTGGCACATTTGGTTTGCCAGCTTGCAGGGAATTAGAAAAGGTCATGGGCTTCAAGGTGTGCTGTTTGGGCTTCTTCACTCACATGCCTTTGTTTCTTTCAGAGTATTTTGGCCATTGCCATGTACTGCTGGGTACTTTTGAGAAGGTGAGTGACTTTAGAGGACCTTTCTTTATTGCCTTTAGCCCTATCTTTCATGTGAGACACACGTAACCCATTTGCTGGCTGCCTGAGCTCAGCAAAATGGGCCTGGCTCTAGAGACTGTGGTGGTGAAAGAACATCACCGTGGGAGCTACACTTGGATCTAGGTCCATCCCTGCCACCAGCTTGCTACAGGACCTTCAACTCCTTAGGCCTTAGTTTCCTTAAAATGAAAGGGTTAGACTGGGCCAGACATGGTGGCTCACACCTGTAATCCCAACACTTTGGGAGGCCAAGGTGGGTGGATCACTTTAGGCCAGGATTTCAAGACTAGCCTGGGAAACATGGCAAAACCCCGCCTCTGTTAAAAATGCAAAAATTATAAGGCCAGGCACAGTGGCTGATGCCTGTAATCCCAGCACTTTGAGAGGCTGAGTCGGGTAGATCACGAGATCAGGAGACCGAGACCATCTGGCAAACATGGTGAAAACCCGTCTCTACTAAAAATATAAAAATTAGCTGGACATGGTGGTGTGCGCCTGTAGTCCCAGCTACTAGGGAGGCTGAGGCAGGAGAATCACTTGAACCCAAGAGGCGGAGGTTGCAGTGAGCCGAGATTGTGCCACTGCACTCCAGCCAGGCAAAAGAGCGAGACTCCATCTCAAAAAAAAAATGCAAAAATTAGCCAGGCATGATGGCAGGCACTTGTAATCCCAGCTGCCCAAGAGGCTGAAGCAGGAGAATTGTTTGAACCCGGGGGGCGGGGGTTGCTGTCAGCCAAGATGGCACCACTGCACTCCAGCCTGGATGACAGAGCAAGACTCTGTCTCAGAAAAAAAAAAAAAAGAAAAAGAAAAAGAAAGGAAAGAAGGGAAGGGAGGGAGGGAGGGAAGAAAAGGGTTAAACTGGATAATTGTAAGACCTTTAAAGTATTAGGATTGTGTAATTCCATTCTGCGAGTGTCTAGGAACATGTGTACAGTAGTCCCCCCACCTTATCCTCAGGAGATGCATTCCAAGACCCTCAGTGGATGCCTGAAACTGCAGATAGTACAGAACCCTCGTATAGACTATGGTTTTTCCTATACTACATCCACACCTATGATAAAGTTTAATTCATATGTTAGGCACAGAAAGAGATTAAGAATAACTAATAGTAAACTAAAACAATTGTAACTATAAGGTAATAAAAGTCTGAATGTGGTCTTTCTCTCAAAATATTTTATTGTATGTAATATTTTCAAACAGCGGTTGACGGTGGGGAATTGAAACCATGGAAAACGAAACTGCAGATAAGAGGGGGACAACTGTAACTGGGAGACTTAACAGAAGAAAACCTGGTGCTTTGTTACCCTCCCTTCCTTGTCGTAACTTTTTGTATTTTCATTCCAGCACACAGATGGAACTTTCTGTGTCAAGCCCCTCAAACAGAAACAAGTAGTAAGTATTTGAAGACCACAGGCTGTTAGTGTGTTAGGCTCCTTCCTTCCTTTTATTCTTTCTTTTTGTCTTCTCTCTCCCTCTTTTCATTTTTTTTTTTTTTTTACTTTTTGCTAAGTCTTTTTCCTTTTTTTTTTTCCAATCAAAGAAGAAAAGAAAAAAAAGGAGTGCTTTTGAATGTTACAAGCTATTACAAACTACTTGGGTGGCCTGAAAGGAATGCTGATTTTTGATGTCTTAATTGTTCCAGAATTGTTGGTGTTGAGGAAGCCTTTATCTGAGCAAAGGACTTGAGAAATGAAAGAACAAGATTTATTTCCCAACATTCGGTTTAGGTTTTATTTTAAATGCCAGAGTGAGAAACATTTCAAGCAAAAGGATAAAGCATTAGGGTCCAATTTAGGGTAATTAGAGTCAATGGCTTAATTTATCCTGCCCTTCCTTTTCTAAAATTCAAAGTTGGCCGTTCTCCCTCTTCCAGAATGATCAGCACCTTATGCATATGTCTGCTAGAAGTCCCAGCCCCTACCATGTGCCAGCACTTTTCTTTCCACTCTTACAGAGGTAGGAGGAGGCATCATTGGGAGGAGAGAGAGTGCTGCAAGTGACATTGGCAAAGGAGGGTGGGTGAGGGGTAGGTCATCTTTCGGAGGGTGTAGAGCAAACTGGGTAGGAAGCAGAGTTGGCATTCATCGAGATGCAAGGAAAAGCCTCCCTGCAGATGCATGATAGGTATCTGAAATTCTACACTATTCATTCTTTTAGGTTAATTACTCGCCTCTCCTTTTTTTTTTTTTTTTTTTTTTTTTGAGACAGAGTCTCGCTTTGTCGCCAGGTGCCAGGCTGGAGTGCAGTGGCGAGATCTCGGCTCACTGCAATGTCTGCCTCCCAGGTTCAAGCAATTCTCCTGCCTCAGCCTCTCTAGCAGCTGGGACTACAGGCGCTCACCACCACACCCAGCTAATTTTTGTATTTTTTAGTAGAGATGGGGTTTCACAGTGTTGGCCAGGATGATCTCGATCTCGACCTCATGATCCGCCTGCCTTGGCCTCCCAAAGTGCTGGGATTACAGGCGTGAGTCGCCTCTCTTTTAATGAGGTCAATAATAATAATATCTTAGTATAAATTAGTTGATAATGTCCTTTCCAATATATTTGCTAAGTTTTAAGAGCAGCAGAGGAGGAAACAGATCCAGAGCCCAGGGTACTACCTGGGCAGGCCAGGCCTTGGTGAGCTGCCTCATGGGGAAGGCCTAGCTCTCCAGGAGGCCTGGATAGGATGGAAAGGCTCGTGTAGCTAGAGGAAAATGGTTTGTCCCTTTCCTGTTGTTAGATTGGCACTAGCAACAGACTGTTAAACTGGAGAGTGGGATATAAAATCAGAGACAGGCTAAGTCTTAGGGAAAGGGATAGCTAGGAACAGAGGTGAGGCAGAAGAGGATGCTCCTAAAAGGAAATGGGGCAGGACCAGCTTAGGCACTGACATGGCCCAGGCTAGTGGGTGTGGGATTGAGCCTTGGTAGTTGGGGTTTTAAGAAACAGGGCTGGCTGGGCATGGTGGCTTACACCTATAATCCTAGCACTTTGGGAGGCTGAGGTAGGGTGGATCACTTGAGGTCAAGAGTTTGAGACCAGCCTTACCAACATGGTAAAACCCCATCTCTTTGAAAAAATAAAAATTAGCCAGGCATGGTGGTGTGCGCCTGTAATCCCAGCTATTCGGGAAGCTGAGACAGGAGATCGCCCAAATCCAGGAGGCAGAGGTTGCAGTGAGCCGAGAGGGTGCCACTGCACTCCAGCCTAGACAACAGAGCGAGACCGTCTCAAAAAAAAAAAAAAGAAAGAAAGAAAAGAAAAGAAACAGGGCCAAGAGGGGATGGGGTGGCTTCATGGTGGAGGGTGCACACTATTAACCTCTCCCTCAAGGTCTTGCTAGTGCCCTTTGCATCTTTATTTTTCCTTCCCCTCTTTTTCCTTGCCAATTTCCTCTTCTTTTTCTTTCTCCTTAACATTCCTTTATTTTTATGGTGTCTGAACTCAAATTGGATCACATAGCAAATGTCTGTGTTTGGAGGCATACGCTTCCATCCTTTTTCTAGTCTATGCCTTCTTAATTGTCCATAATAGTAAGCTCTAGTGCAAGTATTATTATTGTCTTTGTGAAATTTTATGTTCCCTGTTGTATATAATGATGGGTAAATTAAATATTTGATTTTCTTTCTTCTCTGAAAGAGAAAACATAAGTAAATAAAAGCGTCCTTTACTTGCCTAGGCCTTTGATTTTTTTTTTTTCATTATGAATCGGTAGTCCTTGGTTACCAAAAGAGGTAAGAGGGGAGGGAGTTCCCATTCTTGTCTCTCAGTAGAGTCAGCCTGTCCTTGAACCTTTCTGTTTGCTGTTCAGGTAGACGGGGTCAGCTACCTTCTTCAGGAGATCTATGGAATTGAAAACAAGTACAACACACAAGATTCTAAAGTAAGTTTTATCCAACATTCTGAATGGACTCTTTCCAGGAGGCCAACAGAGAAATTATCTTATAAAGCCACCGTCTAGGAATTGAGCGTGCCAAACTCTGAAATCAGTAAGGTCTTAGAAGGATATTTTCTTGTTCTTCATTTCAGATCATTATGCTTGCACCACTTTGGAAATGAGAAAAGTAGGCTGGTGTGGCTTTGTTCTGCCACAGAGCTCTGTCCAACTCGGTTTCCTACCAGGGTCCTTTTGTTGCTCCTTTTCCTTCATCTGTGTGCTCCCCTAGATCCCTTCAGCTGAGTCTCGAGAGGCCCAGCACTGAGCCTCATAGGAGGAGCTCGAGTGGTTAGTCTCATCCTCTTGACGTTAGATAAACACTTCCCAGAAGCAGTGAAGCTAAGTGTGTGGACACGCTGGGTAAACAACAAAGTCCAATGTCAAGGCAGATTTTGTTCTTACTGCTTATCTAAGCTCTTCAGACAAGCTGCCTTTTCAATAAAGTATGGGACAGGAAGGGCTTTGTGCCATTGGCTAAATTTCTTCTCCTCGGCCAGGTGGCTGAAGACGAAGTGAGCGATAACAGTGCCGAGTGTGTGGTGTGTCTCTCGGATGTCCGGGACACCTTGATTCTGCCCTGTCGCCACCTCTGCCTCTGTAACACCTGTGCAGACACCCTGCGCTACCAGGCCAACAACTGCCCCATCTGCCGACTGCGTAAGCCCAAGAGTGGCGGGGGACTGGTGGGTGGGAGAGAGGACAAGAGGACATTTACAGAACACCGAAGCACGCGCTGCTGCTGGATCGAGCAAACGGATACGCGCTGGGAGGGATCATGGTTTCTGTCTGGGCTCTTGTTCATCCTTAATCCTGCATCAGGATGTCCTGATTGCCTGTTTTCTTCTTCACAGCCTTCCGGGCACTGCTTCAGATCCGAGCCATGAGGAAAAAATTGGGCCCATTGTCCCCAACCAGCTTTAACCCCATCATCTCATCCCAGACATCTGACTCTGAAGAGCATTCAGTAAGTTGGGCTCAGAACCACAGCCCCTCTGAAGCAGTTGCCTCACTGGCTTTTTTAAACCTTTCATGCTTCTCTACATGGCACTTGAGCAAGGAATTAGACCTGGGCATGCTGCAGTATTTAGCAGGCCGGCGGAGAGCTTGCATTAAAACCAACTGTTATTACTGTGGAAAATTGAGTACTGGTCATGAAAACCTCCCTTTTCCTTCTTGGGAACTTGGTATCCAGTTAATGTTTACCATTCCTAGAGCCACCTATTTGCGGTTTCACTCCAGTGAGGTTCATCTCAAACTCCCCCAGGCAGAAATAATGGGACGATTATTTTGGATTTCAATACAATTTATTATCTTTATTTGAATTCTTGAAGAAAGTAACTGTTTTCCTTTAGCCTATTTTGCGGCCTCAGTGCCTGAGATAAAGTAACGGACCTCAGTGTCCCAGTGTAAGTGCTGATATTAGGGTGAAACCTCAAAGCTTTGCAGTTAAAGAATAGCAGATACTGCTTTCTTTAGATGAACTCACTGGTGGGAGAGATCATTATTCAGTGAATGATACTGGGACAATTAGTTAGCTATTTCAGAAGGAAAAATCAGTTTAGCACTTTATTCCTTACCAAATAAATTCCAGCTGGAGTAACTAGTTAACTATATTAAAAGCATCAAACCAAACAAACATTACAGAAGACCAAACAAAACATCCAAAACCTAGAATAAATTATAGATGATTATTTAGTTGACTTTGGATTGGAAAGGATTCTCTAAGCTTAAAGCAAGAATCATACATTTTACCACCTAAAAAGTGTATCCCTTCAGAGGTCTAAAAGGTGACCAAAATTAAAAGTTAGACAGCAAATAGTGTTTTTTAAAAAAGCATTTACAATGTATATATCAGAGGAAAAGCTGATGTCTTCGCCATAGTTCATATTGAATCAAACAGTAGATAAATGGGCAAAGGGCATAAACAAAAAATACTCAACAAGAGTTTTTTTTCTAAAGTTCAACCACATTAAAAATCAGTGATATGCAAATATGAGCATACCATTTTTCATCTTTCAAATTTTTAAAACTTTTATTTTTAATGATTCTCCCTGCTGTTGGGGAAGTAGTCAAAATAGGTCTTCCATATTACTTACAAGAGTGTAACTAGAAAAGGCACTGAAATAAACAAAACAGCAGAAAACAGCAGTATATATCAAGAGGCTTAAAAACATTTATACTTCATCATCCAAGAGCTAAGAATTTAATAACAAGAAGATAATTTGAAAAAAAGGCATTCAAGGATGTTCCTCAAAACTTGTTTACAATAGGACGTGTTAGACACTAGATAACCACCACTAGAATAATTAGAAAACTTAGGGGATCTATGAGAAGCAGACATATATGAAGAGGCTTCAGAAACAAAGGAAAATATTTAAGTTCTGGCCAGGCATGGTGGCTCACATCTGTAATCTTAGCACTTTGGGAGTCCAAGGTGGGAGGATTGCTTGAGACCAGGAGTTCAAGACCAGCCTGGGCAACATAGTGAGATCCCACTTCTATTTTTTTAAAAAGAGGAAAGTATAATAAAATAAGCAGAATATAAAATTGTTATTTACAGATTGATCAAAACTGTGTAAATGGTACACAGAAAAAAATGGGAAGAAAAGACACCAGAATGCTAACAAAAGTAACTTTGGGTGATTTGATTACTGGTGATTTTTTCCCCCTTACTTCTACTTTTATGTCTTTTCCAAATTTCCTGTAATTAACGTTTCCATTATAATCAGAAAAAATAGAGATTATTAAGAAAAGGTTTACCAATAAGCAGGATCTACAATGTGTGGTTCTTTGATATTTTATCTCTGCTCTAATACAGTTGTTCTTACCAGAGCTCCCCAGGATAGATATAAAAGAAAACTTTTTTTTCAGTGTAGAGTAAGTAGCATGATCATGCCATAAAACAAAAAGGACCTAATTAATTTTTCAACCTGTCTCTGATTTCCCTAGTCCTCAGAGAATATTCCACCAGGCTATGAAGTAGTATCTCTTCTGGAGGCCCTCAATGGGCCTCTCACCCCATCCCCAGCAGTTCCTCCACTTCACGTGCTTGGAGATGGCCACCTCTCAGGAATGCTCCCTTCGTTTGGCAGTGATGGCCACCTGCCCCCCGTCAGGACGATCTCCCCTCTTGACCGCCTATCTGACTGTGGCAGCCAAGGACTCAAACTCAAGAAGAGTCTCTCCAAGTGAGTAGCCAGTGCTCCATAGTATTGCCCCCGGAATCCTTGATGAGACACTTCAACCCTCCTTGGTGCTGGCTCACATCCTGGGGCCTTAGGGCAGAGTCACCCTCTGGGCTGTTCCAAGAGCTACTTGTGGGAAGATTATCCTATCCCTTAAGAGATGAAAATAAGATGCTATGTAGGTACTTAGGACAATTCTGATTAGACAAATCTCTTATGTATTCTTTTTTTTTCAAGGGTAGGGGATGGGATATAGGAAAGAGAACATTGAACACTGTGGATAGGGCCATCCAGGCCCCTGGGAGCATTGCTTAGTCTGAAGACTGAAGGAACCTTGTAATCCATATATCTTAAACATCTAAATCAAGCTAGGCACAAATGATGACAAGCTTTCTGTGGCAGAGTAAAGGGGAGGGCATTTTATAGACGAAAATATTGAGATCCTGTAAATGGCAGTGGTTTTTCCCAAGTTTAGGTAGCAAGTCATCAAAGGAGCTAAAGGTAAAACTTAGTACTTCTGATGCCCCAAAGAGGTCTCCATCCCTCCCTGGTTCTCTTTTCTACCTCCCTAGTTCTACTTAAGATTTGGGTTTTGAGCCAGGCAGGTTGGCCCACACTTGTAATCGCGACTACTCAGGAGGCTGTACTCCTCCTCTGTTAAAAACGTCAACAAAAGGATTGCTGAAGCCTGGGAGTCCGAGTCCAGCCTGGGAAACATAATGGGACCCTGTCTCAAAAAATAATCAAACAAAAAAGATTTGGGTTTTCCCCTCAGCTTCTCCTCGCAGTAAGTACTGTTCTTAAATGGACGTTGGATACAGCTGCTTTTCCTCTGGACTCCTACAGATCCGTTTCCCAAAATTCTTCCGTGCTGCATGAAGAGGAAGATGAGCGTTCCTGCAGTGAGTCGGAGACACAGCTCTCTCAGAGACCATCAGCTCAGCATCTCGGAGAGGTGATTGACATTCCTCTCCTTTCCTTGGGTGTTGTACTCCAGGGACTTTCCTCCTATCCGCATGCCTCATCAGGTCCCTCTGCTCTCATTCACTCATCAGACACCTTTTTAACACCCTCTGAGACAGTGGCAAAGCTTTCATTAGATTCATGCATTCATCATTGTATGCCACCTGTATTATTTGCCAGGCACTGTGCTATATGCTGAGGATAGTAGCTGGGGAACTACAAAAGTCCCTGCCCTCGTAGCATTTATATGCTTGCTGGCTGGGATGGGGGTGGTGGACACAAAAGACAATAAGTAAAAAAATACACGTGCGCCAGATGGTACTGTGGATCAGCATGTCACACAACAGGGAAGGGAGTGTCACGGCTGGAAGTAGGGGTTACCATTCTTAAAAAGTGGTCCAGGAGCCAAGTCCAAGGGAAGTGGAAGAAGTAGCTATGCAGATACAGGAGGAGAGAGGGCCGTGGGCCTGGGAACAGCGAGTGGAAAGCCCTGGGGTTAATTGGGGGTGCTGGGAGGCCTGTGTCGAGGAATGGAAGAAGGCTGGAATTGTCTACCCTGTGCGTCCCACATAGACCTCATCTAACAAAAGTTTATGCACCTTCTGTGTGTAGGCCACTGAGCTAGTGAGCAGGGCATAGGAAGGTAAAGTGGTCCCTGGCCATGGGTGCTCAGGTCTGGCTGGGACAGGACAGATGCATGGGAACAGCACGTGCCTGGCACGTTGTTTGTCGCTCAGTAAGTATTCGTTAAATGACTAAGCAAATTTTATAGAAAAGAAGTGTGCCCAAAACAGAGTCAATAAATTTCTGTGTCAGAGATGGATAAGATCAGTGGAAGAGATCAGAACATGTGTTATGGAGGAGTAGCATTTTAGCTGAACCTTGAAGTTTTTTAGCCAAGGAGAAAAAGGTGAGAGAAACATCCATGTGGATAGGATGCTGCAGGCAAAGGCACAGAGCAGGAAGTCGAGGCTCGGAGCAGGCCAGGGACATGCTGAGCGCTTCGCTTCCCAAAGGCCCACCCTGGACTAGACAGGAGACAGACTCAGCCAGGAAAGGGCTCCAGTAGCTGAGGCAAGAAGGACTGCCTGAACTAAGACAAAAGAGGAGTGCCTGGAGGGAAGGGAAGGGATTTTGGAGACACAGTCCGAAGAACTTTGCATCTGCCTCAGATGGGTCAGGCTGTGCGCCCAGATGCCTGGCAGGTGGGGGCTGGGATTGGAGGTGGGGGCGTGGGAGGAGCAGCAGGCTGGGAGCAAGGTGGTGTTTGTATCAGAAATCAGCTGAGCAGGAGTTAACTGTGCTCTATGTGAAGATACCCTGCAGGCAGAGAGGCGTCTGCTGGCTTTGTATGCTTTTGCCTCAGAAGGAAAGCTGATCATAATCCTGGGGAAACCTGGGGTGTCCCCATGTCACAGCTGCTGGGTGACCTGTGTCACCCGAGCTGCAGTCTTTGTATGGCCCCAGCAGATGCTGTGCCTTGGGCAGGAGGTGTTGACTGAAGTGTGCGCCTCCCCTGGGAGGCAGTCATTCCAGGCTTGGGCTGAGAAGTGAGGACGGAAGAGAGAAGCTGCGGCCTCTGCATGCCACTCAGTCCCTCCCAGTGTCGCCTTTCCTCCTCATCTCTACCCAGACCTCCGCCCTGACCCCTTCCTCCAGCACAGGTGACTGGCGCTTGCTCCATATCCTGTTGTGTCCCCCACACCCCCCAGGAATGTGGTGTGACTCCAGAAAGTGAGAATCTCACCTTGTCATCATCTGGAGCTATTGACCAGTCGTCTTGCACAGGGACGCCTCTGTCGTCCACTATTTCCTCCCCAGAAGGTACATGAGGAGCGGGGAGTGGCTGCATGTCCTTGCCCCTTACCCAGCCACAGCGTCCTGGTGTTTCCTCCGGGAAGGGACATGGGAGTGGCAAGGTAATACCTGGGCAGCATGACAGGTAGGCCCTGGCTTGAGAGGGAAGAGGACTTGCTTTCCTACCATGGGTTAGCGGGCTTGCCTGTAGCTAGGGGGGGGTGTCGGTTCTTTCAGCCCCAGTCCTGCTGTCATGAGGTTTCCTTTAGCATTATGACAGGGAAAAGCAAATGTCTTGTCCCTGAGGCTGAGTCCTGAGCTCTAAAATATAAAGGAGCAGAATTTTGGAAAACCTTAAACCTAAAACCACTTTTAGGGGAGGCTACTTCACTCCTCACTGCCTGAGTGTAGGGAGAGGGCTCTGCTCCCCAGAAAGCTTGCAGAAGCCCTGCCTGACCTCTGGGCTCCTTCCTCCATCCCCTGTCTCCAAAGGCCCTGCCAGCACCAGCAGCAGTCTGGCCCAGTCTGTCATGTCCATGGCATCCTCCCAGATCAGCACCGACACTGTCTCCTCCATGTCTGGCTCCTACATCGCCCCTGGCACTGAAGAGGAGGGAGAGGCTCTCCCTTCCCCCCAGGCTGCCAGCAGGGCCCCCTCAGAAGACGGAGAGGTAAGGGAAGGGACAGGAACCGCCCTGGCTTCTCTGTACTTTGCACACATGTCCAAAATAGCATAACCAAAGATCTGCCATGCATGGCGGCAAAGCCCCCCAACGTGCCAGGAGTGCCGCAGAAAACAAGGCATTCCCTTAGCTCTGACCCTCCTATTTGACACCAATTTTGTACTGAAGAAGGTTTGGGTTTGCTGTCAGGAGCTTGATGGGAGACCTGTAAAAACTGTGCTCTTCTGCAGGGGCTGCCAGCGGAGTCTCCAGACAGCAACTTTGCTGGCCTCCCAGCTGGAGAGCAGGATGCAGAGGTAACCCCGACAGCACAAAGTGTGCCCCTTCCCACAGCCAGAAGAGGAGTGCTGGCCTTGGCTGGGGATGCCAATAAGGACCAGGGCCGGAAGGCTGTGCTGATAAAGCCTTCCTGGGGACATGCCTATATCAGTCACAAGTGGAATGTGGGTAGAGATGAGAGCAGCCGCACCGGGGTCTGTGGACCGTCCAGTGAGTGGGGCCGCTGGTTCCCAGGGTCACTGGTGTGTAGTGAGTTCAAGAAAGAACTTTTCTTGCCAGCCCCTGGCCTTGAGAATGTATTGTCCTTCATTCCACTAGTATCTACATGGGGACTGTGTCCCAGTGCTCACTGGCACTGGGGCACATACAGACCTATACAGAACTGTGTGGTGAGGTTTCTGCCTGCCCCCAGTCCACTGGACCCATCAAGGAGTGCTGTCCAGCGGGCAGACAGGACCACAGCTCAGTGTGAGACGTGCCCTGACCGTGGTGTGCTGTGGAATGCTGGCTCACAGTGAGAGATCTAGAACTCGTCTTGAGCCAACTACTCTCAATGGAGTATCTGGATAGGGTGTGGGATCTTAAGAGATTTCTTAAAGTTTTATGATCTCACAATTTGCTCTTTCATTTAGTAACTTTTACTTCCACCTTAGAGAAACAGTATCAGCTAAGCTATTAACAAGGGTGTTCCTGACAGACCATTCTGAGTGTGTATGGGTAATGTGGCTCGGATCTAATCCCTATAGGCAGATGGTGCCTCACCAAGCAAGATCTGCCTCTAGTCAGCCTCTCAGGTATATTAAACACGGATGAAAATATATGCTAGTAACGTAGGCCCTGGAGTTAGATACCATTAAGATGATTAGTTCTGTCATCAGCCGATCAGTCGACTCATTTTCCTGCTTTATAGACTCACAAGGCCTTCCTTCTATCCTAGGGAAATGATGTTACAGAGGAAGAGGATGGATCACCCACACAGGAAGATGGTAAAAGATCTGGTCTTTTATTTCCTTTTATTATCTTTCTTTCCTGGGTATTCTTTAAGGGGTAAAGAAAAGGGTACCAGTATGACTTGGTGGCACTGTTCAGTTGTATGGCTGTTAGAGGAAAGGCTGTCTTCTTAATGGTGTATCAAAGCAAGCAGGGCACTGATGACCTCTATGACCTCCTCAGCTCTTTCTGGGCCTCAGAGCCAAGGATGTCAGGTGCGGGTGCTGCAGGAGATACATGCAGGTACATATTTACCTCAAGTAGATTCGGAAGCGCTCTGAGCAGCTCCCATCGCCAGCCTCTCTGCTGCAGGTTTTCAGTGGAGCCCCACAGAGCTGCTCCGGCAGTCTCAGTGTTGAACAGCAGTAGCCATTTCTTCCACTGGGGGGAAGGGGAGGACTATTTGGCAGCTGGTCAGGTCTTGCTTTAGTTAGGAAAATGGCGGATGTTACTGTAAAAGAGGACTCCCAGGAGCCGGCAGACACATTAAAGGCGTGGTCAAGGAAACAGGTCCAAGTTTCTTCAGCAGCTCAGCTTAGGCAAGCATTTTAAAGGCTATTGTAATGATTTTCCTGTACCATAATTCAGGCTTCAGTTACATCTTCAGTTGGAAGAATATTGTTTCTAGTAAGGCTAGAAGAGAAGGAATGGCCCACAGAGCAAGGACATAGGAGGAAGAAGGGAGGTGGGAAAGTCTCCCCTGAGCAGGGAACACCACGAGTTCCAGGAGCCAGACTCTTCCCCCTGCTGCTCTGAAGCACCTCCCGCAGGGGCACCTCCAGAGCACACGTGTGCCCCGGCCTGGATGCAGACGCGCCAGCAGATGTCATCCTATTGCTTCTGCTTTAGCGCTGGCCATCGCCTGGGGAGTGTTGAAGGTGTGCACGTGGACCTCACAGCTCCTGCCTGGCCAAGGAGCCTGAAGGAGAAGGTGGCTGCCAAGGCTGCCTCCGTCAGCTCTTGCACCCCAGCCCAAGGGGATTTGGAGTGTCACCAACTCAGCTGATGACTTCAGCGCTCGAGGCTCTGGAGTTACCCCTTGTGATGGTTTCTCTTAGAGAATATTTGCTTCTAAGAAGTGCAGTGTGGCCAGGTTGTTTCACCTGACATTCCCTAGCCCATGGAATGGATTTGTTTTCTTCTGTTTCACGGAGAAAAAAAGAGAGGAACTTGATCAAAAAACACACACACACCTTTTAAAACCTTTCCCTTCCCTTCTTACATGTCTGTAGATTTCTGGTTAGTCACTTAAAACACACTGAAAATAACAACTCAGGTCTCATATGATAGGAAATCATAATTTTGTGAATGTAATCATACTGATTTGATCTGCAAAATTATGAACCCGAAGACCTTTAGTTGTTGTTTCATGTACTTATTTTGCAGAGCCCTGTGGTCATAAACACCCCAGCTTGCATCCGAGGCAGACACAGGCATGAGCAGGATGACTTCCCCACTGGCTCTCCCTAGCTTCTGCGGGCGGTCGCAGCCTCACCGGCCTGGCCTCTGCCCAGCTCTGCTCACTCCAGTGTTCTGTGTCGAGCCTGTGTCCCACAGCCCTCCTCAGCAATCTGACTCTTAGGGAACAGCAGGCGGAACGGGCTCTAGGGAAGCAGCAGGATAGCGCGAGAACACAGACGTGCCCATGCAACGCGACTCCTTTCTCATCCACTCTTTACCCACTTAATTATTGTCTTTTTTAAACATATGATTTGATTTGTTTTTTGTCTCCATCCTTAAGATTTTTATTTTAAGGACAGCAAAGCAGACAAAAACACAGCCAGCCCCTCTCTAACTGCATTAACTCCGTTACAGGCCAGAGGACATGCGCATTTCTAGGTATGGAGTGTGACAATAACAATGACTTTGACATCGCAAGCATGAAAGCACTGGACAATAAGCTGTGCTCTGAGGTCTGCTTACCTGGTGAGTGGCAGTCTGCTGAACATGAACTTGGTGGGAGACGATCCCTGTGCTCTTACCCCTGCTCTCAGCCTGGTACACCCATCTCCTGCCCTGCAGTTCCTGGCAAGAAGGCCTGGGGTGTGCTAGTGCTGGAGACCAGTTGCTGAAAGGAAGTAAGAAGGCCTGGGAGAGTCCCTGAGCTTTTTGCAATGAGCCATCCTTGCTCTGAGTGAGAATATTAGGATAGGAAGAAAGAAGCAAAATGTACGATTTGGCCTAAATACTCTCCACTCCATCTTATGGCCTGCAGGTATCATATCAGGTGGCCTGGTCTTGTTTTCATTGACAGGAAGTTTGAGCAGATACCACCTCTCTATGAAGGCCTTGGAAGGATTGCGTGAGCCCTTTTAAAGTGAGGCCATAGCTCCTCAGAAGAAATGTGTTTCAGCTAGGATCAGAGAGGAGTCTAAAAGCAAGCATTTTAGAGGCTAAGGGATGATTCTAATTGATCCAGTGAGCTTTGGGTTACCGGTTGCATTGTACATAACTGGATTCAGATCCAAAGGAGGGGTCAGGTTAGGGCTTCACTATGTTCCCTGGAGCTGCAGCTTCACAGGTGATCAGGTTGTCAGTGTGCCCTTATTCCTCTTCATGATACGAAACCAAATCTAGGTAGTGTCTTACACAGAATCATGTTTATCACACTTTGCGCACCGAGCGCCTTTTTAGTTAATGTGCCTGTTCAAGGGCTCCAAAAACCGCTTTTCTAAAATCCACACCTTACCCAAGTGGACTCAGGCAAATGTCCCCTCCGGGTTTCACGACACAGATTGTCCTTCACATTGTGTTGTTTGAATCCTCTTAAACATTCCCTGAATGAAGACTCACTTCAGCTTCAGAACAGCCACATCACGGGTCCAGTGCTTTACTCGCTCAGCGATGTGGCTGGAGGCGTTGGAGCCACACGACCTCTGTGGTTGCCACTCTCCATCAGCCCGTGCAAGGCACAGTCCCAGCACGCTCTGGCCCCACACAAGCTTGTGGCAGGGGAAGCTGGAATTCTCTAGAGGTACTTTCTCCAGCCTTTCAAAGGACTTTCTTGAGTCATTTTCTATATTTAGTTTGTCCTAAAGACACTGCTCAGGCCTCTTCATCTTCAGTGAGACCGAAAGAGGCAGTATTGGTTCCCCTGCTTCTCCTGCACAGGCCCAGGGAAGACTCCCTTCCTGCCTGAGCGTAGAGGAGGGAGTGTTGACCATAGGGCCAGCCTCCTGCCAGTCTGGCCTGGACTGGAGCTGCTGGGGCCCAGGCGCTGCATCACTCCCTGCCTTCCCGCTCCTGGCCTGGCTTCCATCTGTCCATTTGTGTTTCACATCATGTTGCCAAATGTAAATGTGTCTGTCTGGTTTGTTTATTTTCTAAACTCATGTACGTTCTCTAGACTTGGTATGAAAGTTCATGTTCACTCCGTGCCAGCACTGTCCTCCCTGCCAATGCTTCACCCCATCCAAGCTTGCTGGCCACGCACACACCTGGGAGGCGCTCGCCTGGGGCTGTGAGCAAGGCTCCCCTTCCTAATTGGTGAGGGCCTGTATTCAGTGTACTAAGATCTTCCAAGAAAAAATATTTGTGAGACTGTATTAATTTCTGTTCTACGAAAATGGGAATGCTTCTGTGGCCAGGGCTATGGAAAGGATTTGGTTTTGATTGGCATCCTCCGTCCATAGTTGGGTGAAGACGACGTCTCTGCCTTAGCTCTGCCCTGTGTCTCAGGCAGCTCTACCCTGGTTATCCCCTTACTGGGCTTTAGGAGGGAAATTTAGCTTCCTGCCTCCCTCAAGGGGCTCCCTTACCCACCCCTATTTTTTTGGCAGAGGGAGGTGCTGGGAGTTGTTTTAGCCAACAGTGCTGGTGGAAACTCAGTGTATTCCTCTGCTCCCTCCTCTTCCTGACTCCCCTCGACTGACCTGCTTGGTGATAGTCACTCCACTTACAGGATCGCGGGAGGAGAGCAAGGACTGGGAGGAAGACAGCAGCCCTGGGGTTCCTTAGGGTGACTTGTGGAGGCAGCTGCTTAGAGATTATGGTGGGTTCATAGTTTGGGCCAAACATGAAATCAAATGCCTAGGATGGCTCTCGGAAGAGGGCCTTGGGTACAGCACTGTAAGTGTCCCCTTATATCCTTACCAGGGGCCTCAAGATGAGGGCCTGTATTCAATATACTAAGATTTTCTAAGAAAAAAATGTGTGAGACTATTAATTTCTGTTCAACAAAAATGGGACTGCTTCTGTGGCAAAGACTATGACAAGGATTTGGTTTTGTTTGCTTTTTTTGTTTTGTTTTTTTTTTTGAGATGGAGTCTCATTCTGTCGCCCAGGTGGAATGCAGTGGCATAATCTCGGCTCACTGCCACCTCTGCCTCCCGGGTTCAAGCGATTATCCTGCCTCAGCCTCCTGAGTAGCTGGGATTACAGGCGTGTGCCACCATGCCGGTCTAATTTTTGTATTTTTAATAGAGACGGGATTTCACCATGTTGATCAAGGTAGTCTCAAACTCCTGACCTCATGATCTGCCCGCCTTGTTTTCCTAAAGTGCTGGGATTACAGGCATGAGCCATCATGCCCGGCCAGGACTTGTTTTTAATTGGCATCCTCAGTCAGTAGTTGGGTGACGGTGATATCTCAAAACCTCTGGTTCCCCTTTTACTTGAGAGGGAAAAGCACATCTCTCTAGGCAAAATGTGTCTCTGGTTCCACTGGTAGCATCACACTGGTAGCAAAAGTGCTAGAGAACTCTCTGGAAGTATCTGGTAGGTTACAAACAGGAATAACTACTTTGGTATGTCCCATGGAATAAATAGACCTCTTCACACTCAGCTGTAAGTTCAGCTTTCTATCCCAGGGCCGAGATACCGCTGGCTGTCGTGGCGCCTTACTGCTCCTGCAGCCAGCTCTCTCCCCGTCAGGACAGCTGCATGTGCGCCTGGACTCTGCTTGAGTGTGTTTCCCTCTTCAAGCGGGTGCCATTCCCTTCATGGAGGGCCAGTGGGAAATGGAGCCCAGGGTGGCTCCCATGCTCTTCCCGTTCCCTGCACCATGCTCACGGCCTCTGCCAGGAGACCCAGTGGTGGCAAGGACTGAGAACCTTGCTGGTTCCCATCCTCACCACTCTGATCACACTGGTGAGGGGCTTAGAGGCACTTTTGTCATTCCAGCCCCTCTCCTCCTAAGAAGCTTCTGGGTCTTCCTGGGCCCCAAGACCAAGGGTGGATTTTTGGTTTTTCACTGTGGAGTGGTGTGTTCTGAGATTGCTTCTGAAAGGAGTAAAGGGGGAGATCTCAGTTGACGGGTGTGACAGGTGGTACTAAGACTAGAACTGCAAGACCACACTAAGTAGATGTGGCTCCAAGGAGCTTGGTGGACTGTTACACAGGTGGCAGGATCGTCATCGCGGCAAGTGATAGCTCTGTGAAGGCTCTGGGGTATTCAGTGCTGGAAAAAAGGCAAAGACAGGCCAGGTGCAGTGGCTCACACCTGTAATCCCAGCACTTTGGGAGGCCGAGGTGGGTGATCACTTGAGCCCAGGAGCTGGAGACCAGCCTGGGCAACACAGTGAAACCCTGTCTCTATAGAAAACACAAAAATTAGCCAGGCTCGGTGGCGTACACCTGTAGTCCCAGCTACTCAAGAGGCTGAGGTGGGAGGATTGATTGAGCCTGGGAAGCGGCGGTTGCGGTGAGTCAAGATCACACCACTGCACTCCAGCCTGGGAGACAGAGGGAGACTGTCTTAAAAAAAAAAAAAACAAAAAGGCAAAGATAATTTTGGTCTTTTTAGTGGAGATACAAGTATAATTTTTAAATTATTGCATTGCGGGGAATGAGCATATCCAGTGAAATCTAAAAAGGCTTACAGAGACCAAATTAAATTCTCTCTTCTTTTTGAGAAGCCTCAGAACCCAAGACTAAAATGCTACTAGGAAAGTTTGCACTTTGTGGGCACTAAGGAAAAATTCACACCAAGTTTCTCCTTCCCCTGGAGAGAAACTCGACAAAGACCGTTGAGCTATTACGGTCCTTACATTTAATTAGTGGCTTGGCAGAGGCAGGAAAGGGGCTTGTGAAATTTTCCTAAATGTGCTCCCAAAATCTACCTCTAGAGGTCTCTTCATACTCCCATTTCTGACTCCCCAAAATGAGAAGTGAATGGAAAGCACCTCTAAGGATTTTAAATCTCCACACTCCATTTTCTGGCTGGAAGGGTCTGGATTCAGCCAGACAAAATGGCGGCACCTGCTCTGGAAGGCCCCTCAGCATCCAGACTGGCTTTCCACAGCCGGGCTCGTCATGGGAATGAGGCTGAGGAGAGAGCAGCAGCAGGGTTTTGCCGTGGGCCCCTCAGGGTCCTGGCCAGTGGGAAGGCACCCCCTTCTTGCTGCTAAATCTCCCTCACCACAGAGCATACCAAGAGGCCGAGAGAGACTTCAGATCTGATTCTTGAGTCTTCCACAAGTAACCCATGCTCTGCCCCGGCTTAGGCTTCTAGATTAGAAGGGTGGTGTTTGTTGCAAGGACTCCTGTGAATTCAGAGTCAGGGCGGCTCTCTGGGCAGCCCCTCAGGCCCAGCGTTTTATGGCTTGCTGGTGGTGGCGGCGGTGGTGGTGGTGGTGCTGCTGTTTTTATTTGTGCTTGCATGTGTGTCTTCTCTCTTGTTTACCATTTGCTTTTGGTCTTTCCTACTGAACAGCCGCAGCTCCGGAGTCCTGCCCCATAAACATTGAGGAATAGGTATGAGATCTACCAAATTGTATCAATGAACAAACAGTTCATTTTATTTTGGGTTTCTCACTTTAAAGGCAATATTAACAGCCTTATATTCATCCTGCCACATTTAGACACATAGTGCCACCACTAGGGGTGAAAAAACACCTTGACTCATGTCCCAGGCTCCAGTACACACCGCCAGGGAGTAAAGATCCCAAATTCAGTTTGGATGTGAGAAGATCCAAGACTCCTGTTCTCACTCTTCCCCTGGGGTCTAGCACCAGAGACCGTTGTTAGAGCCTAAGGGTGATCAGCACGCCAAGGCATTGACAGGAAGTAAGCCATTTATACCTGCTGACTCCATGTGGGTTAAAGCACTTCATGTCCTGGGCTGGCCTGAGGCTGACTCAGGACTCTTGGGAGTGGCCTCTCTCAACCTCATGGCCACACTCTACAGTTGGTCAGCCTTGTCCACTGAACAGGTCCTCCTGTGGGTCGGGTGTCCTGCTGGGCTCTGGACCACAGCAGTGGAAGAGTCATGGCCCCTGCCCATGGAGGAGCTCCAGGACTCAGCGGTTTCCGCCATGTGAGGTGTGCGTGGAGCCATAGTTCAGGCTGCAGGGAGCACTTAGGAGCACACTGGCCTCACCCGGCCCACAGGGTCCAGAAGATGACATGCCTTCCCTACCCCAGGATGCCAGGGGGCCCTGAGAGCAGAGGTGGCCAAGGCCCAAGGCAGGAGTGCTCTAGCCTCCCTGGAGGGAGGGCACTGGAGGGAGCGAGCTCATCTGTGGGCGGGAGATGAAGAAGACACCCAGGGGAAAGGCGAGGCCTGCAGGAGCGTGAGCACAGGCTGTTTTGGGAGTCAGATTCTGTCACCAGCACTTGCATTCTCTAGTCCTCACAGCAAGCCTGTGAGGTCAGTACTCATCTCCCATCTGATGGATGAGAAAACCAAGGCCCACAGTAAATTGATGTGCCCAAGATCACACCGTTGTAAACTGGAAGTGCAGCCCAGTTAGTGTGACTACAGATGGCGTCACAACACGGCTAGAAGTGAGCCCGTAGGAGCTTGTGGAGAACTGGATGCGGAGCACAAAGGAAAGAGAAGCACCAAGAATGGTTCCAGATGGGCGCTGGCGCTCCTCACGTGGGGGCAGCAGCAGATTTAGGGGAAAGGATGTGTTCAGCGGTGGTACCTGTGGGACCCTCAGGCTCTCAGGCTGGTGTCTGCTGGGCTGATGGCACCAGCTAGTAGCAAACCTCAACAGCTGCACAGGTGCAGGAGAGGAAAATGGCAGGTGAGGGGACTGGGGCCTCACGCTGTCCTCCCTCCATGCGGACTTCCGTCCCAGGAACCCTGCTGGGTGGCCAGTCCTTTCCTGCTCCACCTTGGCCCCCGCGGAAAACATTAACACTTTGGGCCAGAACGAACATAGTCTTCTCACTTCCCCCCACCTCTTCCTGCCCGATGAAAATAGCTCAGCGAGGACCAGTTTCCTTTTCCTGTCTATCGTAACATACAGGCAAGCTTTCAAACCAAGAACTTAAAATACTAAAGTGGATCCTAGGGTAAGTTCACAAAACAAGGAGCATCCTCCCTGTCCAGGAGCCACAGTGGCAGTGACTGTACCTAGCCCAGGGGGCAGGAGCAGCCCCTGCACCTGTCTGCACCTGCTTCTTGCCGTTCTCACGCACGTGTGCTGTGGCTCACACCCTCGCAGGGGTCTCAGGTGACACTCGTCCTGCTCCTTCTGGGCTGACTCCTGGGCTGCCCTGCTGGAGACACCATCTGGACCTGGCCAAAGCTTTGGCCCCTGTAATGTTCATTTTCTCTTCCCCAGGTACCTGGCAGGCTGATGACAATGCTATCAGTCGACGTAACGCCCGGCGCCGGCGCTTGTCATCCAGCAGCCTGGAGGACTCTGAGACGAGGCCTTGCGTGTGGGGCCCTTTGGCTGTCTGAGTCCCAGCCCCTGCACTTCGGCTCCCCTCCTGCCCCTGCATTCCATCCATCCTCACTTGGCTGCTGCCTCCTGGGCATCCTCAGCAAGAGGCTGGACTTTTCACCCTCCTGTGACAGCTCATACAACCTGTAACCACAGTCCCTCACCTCTAAGAGGGGACTGGAGGCCTCCTTTCTCCCTGTGGCCTAAAGCCACTCAATGAACTGCAGCTCACGAGACCCTTTGCAGGGACTCTGGAATGTCTCCATGGTATCTTGACGGTCAGGTGCAGCTGGGGTCCCTGGGCTAGTTGTTTCTCATGCATCTTTTTTCTCCTTAGGGGGTAGAACAAGAAGGCTTAGAGTTTTGGCAGCTTTGTTATACACATCCCTCTGGCATTTCCTGGTCTCTGGCACACCATAAGCAACTGAAAACCTGAAGTTTGGGGTGGGGCTGGAGGATGGCTCCTGTGGAAAGGAGAGCCATACTGCACACATGTGGCCTTTCCCTCCACAGGCACTAGGAGTGCCTTTCTCGAGGACAAGAAATGGTAGCAGCTAAAAGGTTGGTTGAAAGAAACAATACTTCCTTCTGGGAGCAGAGCCAGTCTTCTGGGCCTGCTTATGAAGGAGCCCTTGAATCTGAGAATCCCCCAGTTAAGATGATTTCCCTTAAGGAGCATTTCTCCTGATCAGGTGCATTCAGGGAGGCCTAGGACTCCATCCTAAGGTGACATTTCAAGAAACACGTGTTGACCTCTCTATGTGCCAAGTACTGGGTGAGGAGTGGTCACATATCGTAATTCATCTCATTCACCCAGGAGGTGGCATTCTTGTCCCTATTGCCCCCATCCTATCCCCTTTTGTTAATGGTGGAAGAGAAATGTGGACCGGTGATTCTCCGTTTGGTGCCCAGGTCCCCACAGAAGATGGTGGAGAGGCTTGAGCGAAGTTCAGGCAGCAGCGTGCATCCAGCAGCAAAGGCTGGAGTCAGGGCTCAGGGCCTTCACCTCAGGGGCCCCGTCCGTCCTCCGCGTGTTCCTCCCTTGCCTTCCAGAGCTGCTGAGCCTAATCAGTAAAGAGGGAGATGGGGCCAGTCACATGCTGATTGGCAGTTCAGAGATCATGTTCTGTTCATGTGCCCTCCCCACCCCAGCCCAGTGCAAGGGCACAAATACAAGAGCCAAAACAGCACGTCTGGACTATGAGGTGGTGGCTGCCCCCCTTCCTCAGCACTTGTGTCTCAGTGAATTCTACATGGCTCTTACATGTGTTGTCTACTGGCCTTTGGAAAGGTGGTTCTTTAGTAGGGCATGAGAGTATTTGGAAAGCAAAGCTAGAAACAACTATTATTTGTGAGATTGAGATGTGGGAGAGCCTTATAGGCTCTGCCCATTGTGGTGGACTTGTCTTAGGGTTTGGAATTGTGACCCTAAAAAAGCTTTTCAAGGCTGTTTCCAAGCCCGACAGCCTCAAAAAGAGCCTGGTGCCCAGGGGGTCCTTTGCTCCTGTGTGGCTGCAGAGGCCAGGAGTGTGGTGACTGTCACACTGCCTAGTGGTTGTGGCTCACATCCTGCCCTGATGAAGGGGAGCCTGTTGTCCACCCTCTCTGAAATACTGCAGTAGACTCTGCCATTTCAGACCTCACCTAATGTCCTCTCCTTCCCCCCACATTCTTCCAGCCCCTTTCATAGTTAAGATGCATAAGCTGAGCAATAACCCCACTTCCTGATTTCCCTGAAACATGAGCCCAGAAGCAGCAGGTGACAGGGAGCTTCCCTTACCCTGGGGTGGTGGCACACAGACCACCTCCTGTCCTTTCCCCTGCAGGTAGTATTCACAGTGTGGTGTTACCTGGGAGGAGGGAGGAAGGAGCTGAGATGAAGGAGATTCAGGTAAACAGTAGCCGCAGTGGCCAGGACCCCCTTCCTGGAGGTGTCCTTCCTTGCAGCAAGTGCTCTGTCCTCTCCTAGGGAGAGGCACAGAAAGATTCCTCAACGCCTCAGTTCCATGTCCATGGCATACCTAGGTTAGAAATGTCCTTTACTTGTTTCTTGGTTCCGATTTCTCCTCTTCCTCCTTCCCCCACCTTCTCTTGGCTGTCATTTAGCTCTCTGGCCGGCAGAAATACACCATCCAAGGAGTTAGTCCTCAGTCAGCCTGATTAGGACAGGTCAGTGGTCAACCCTTTTGCCCCAGTCCTTCATCTGGAGACAGTCACGTAGTCACGTCCACAGTTCACCCAAAGAGAAGAGGTGGGGCCTGGCTTCTCCCACAGGGCACAGCCTAACTGGAGACCTAGGGCTCCTTCCTGCTGCATTAGGCCTGTGCTCTCCCTATGGCCTTCAGGTGGTGTGATCCTGGCTTCCTCACAGAGCCCTGTTCTGCCCAGTTCCATCCCACCCCCACCGAGGCATCTCTTGGACACAGACCCCCACACTAATGCGTCTCACCTGGGGGGTTAGGATCCTGCCCACCTGGAGTTGGCACGCTGGTTGCTCACTTTGCTTTGGTCTGCACACCTGGTGTGCGCATGCATATACTGCATGTGCCATCTGTGTACCCCTCTCCCTGGGGTACACTTGTGGGCACACTACAGTGGGGACAGCAAGAATGCAATATTTATGGATCGCTGCATGATTCTTAAAAATGAATAAATCTGTTTACAAGGGAAGGAGAGCTAACTGCAAAGTGAGCTTATCTGTGAAAGTTTCTGTCTTTTTCCAGTACTCTAATAGTTTTACTCAAGAGGATCTGGAGTTGGAGGAGTGGGAGAGGCAAGGGCTAGGGAAAGGCATGTTGGTGTGGGAGAGATGCGCCATTGCTGGGCCTTGTTCATGGCCTGGGCACCAGCCTTCCTGGCTCCAGCTTTCCAGCTCCTGGGCAGAGGCTGGGTAAGCAACCCAGCCCCCACCACTGCCTCTGCAGCCGCCTTAAACCGGAGAACTTCCAACCCTGCAGCTCCTCAATAATTAAAGAGCAGGAAAGCTGGTGACAGGAGGGAGGCCAGGGGAAGGGAGGAAGAAGGGCCACAGTCCCCAGAGTCCCTCTACGCTTAATCCGTGTCACTTAAAGGTTGGTGAAATTAATTGGCCAAAAGGCCCCGCTAGAAGAATTTAACAAGTCCATGACTTCAGAGTTTTACCCACGGGCTCTGCCTCATCAGCTGTCTCCAAAGGAGTGAGTGCACTTCTGCAGAAGCCTGTAGAATGTCAGCTTCCTGGAACCTTGAGGATAGGGGTGGGGAAGGGGCTGCTTACCGGGACACACTGGAGTACCCTACCGCCTGGTGTGTCTGCCGCCTCTGTGGATGTAAGCGGCAGGTGGCATCGGAGAGTCAGACCTGCCTGGGGTACCAGAGAGAGACACTAAAGGTCGGGGGAAAGGGAAAGGCCGCAGAAACATGAGAAAGTGCCACTCGCAGCGGAGAGGAAAGAAAACCAAGGATACGGTTCCCGAGCCTAAGCCCGCTCCCAGCCTTAGCCCCCCAACCCGAGGCTCTGTCCCAGGAGCAGTCGATGCCTCAGAGCGACCCGCACTGGAAGGGGGTGGGGGCGGGAGTCGTGGTTCCCCAGGACGAACGGATCCATAGCGGTTCTGGGGGCTGGGGGCCGCGGGCCGCGCGCTTCTCCGACCCCAGCGCGGGGCCCTCGGGCGGGAAAGAGCCGAGCCGGGACGCGGCGGCGGGTAGGGGGTTGGGTGGCGCGGGAGAGGGCGGCAGAAGGAGGGAGTTCGAAGAGAGTTGCCGCCAGAGAGAGTGGCAGGCGCCCGCGGTCTCCTTGGAGACGTGCTGGCCAATGGCAGCGGCGGAAGCTGTTTATGGGGGCGGAGCGTCGCCATGGCAGCAGGAGAAGCCTTTGGAGCGGCTACTTATTGCCGGTCCCAGGGCCGCGGTCGCTCAGAGAAGCGCCGTCGGGCGGGGGGGCAGCGAGAGGCGCTGGCAGGGCCCTCGAGCTGGGGGCAGAGAGCCGCAGGGGGTGGGAGGAACTTCTTCCAGAACCTTCCTCTGGCCCGGGCTGCGCTCTGAGCCAGGTAAGGGACGAGGAGGGCTACAGGCCGTGGGGAAGGGTGGGCGACGGCACCAGCCCGCTCTCTCTTTCGTCCTTGACGGAAGTGGTGGGCCCAGGGACTGACATCGGAGGAGTTTGTGGGAAACTCGCCTCCTGCTCCCCATAACTGTTCTGTCTTTTTCCTTCCCGACGACCCCCTATCATAACATTCCTTTTCAAGGATCAGAGAACCTCCTCCGCCCCCGCCCCGTCGTACTGCCCTCCCAGACTTGTCGCCCCATTTCCATTTGTTGAGGGGAAGAAGGGGTTCCTGATTTCCAGCTCTTCAGGAGAAAAGGATAGCCTCGGATGCCCCTACCCTCTTACTTTATTTGCCTAATAAAACCTCGAAGAGGAAAGGAGGAGGGAGGCGGTTCTGGTGGGGATGGGGACCCCAGGGCCTTGCTTCTGTTTCCCAGACCTCGGCACTAAAAGATCCTCCCCAGCTGCGGGGATGATGTTAGGGAAGGCGCCCCCTGTGCGGGGCGTGGGTAGGTGCTCAGCTCCCGCCGTGGTCCTCGCAGGCACCACACATATTCGGAGGAGGCGCCCCCGGGGTCGCGAGATGGAAGCGCGCGTCCGGGAGGCCGTGTAACGGGAGCTGCCGGAGTCAGCGGGCCGGAGAGCGCGGCGGGCCACCCCCAGCTCAGCCCGTGGATGCTGACCGCCCCCTCGGAGAGTCCCCGCAGACATGGCGGAGAGCTGGCTGCGCCTCTCGGGAGCCGGGCCGGCGGAGGAGGCCGGGCCGGAGGGCGGCCTGGAGGAGCCCGACGCCCTGGATGACAGCCTGACCAGCCTTCAGTGGCTGCAGGAATTCTCCATTCTCAACGCCAAGGCTCCCGCCCTGCCCTCGGGGGGCACCGACCCCCACGGCTACCACCAGGTGCCAGGCTCGGCAGCGCCCGGGTCCCCCCTGGCGGCCGACCCCGCCTGCCTGGGGCAGCCGCACACGCCGGGCAAGCCCACATCGTCGTGCACATCGCGGAGCGCGCCCCCGGGGCTGCAGGCCCCGCCCCCCGACGACGTGGACTACACCACCAACCCGCATGTGAAGCCTCCCTACTCGTACGCCACGCTCATCTGCATGGCCATGCAGGCCAGCAAGGCCACCAAGATCACCCTGTCGGCCATCTACAAGTGGATCACGGACAACTTCTGCTACTTCCGCCATGCAGATCCCACCTGGCAGGTAGAGGAGGCGCGGGCGGCGGCCGCTCCCTCCCCATTCCCTCCTGGCTCCCCACGCTGTACCAGATTCACATCCCAGATCTGCAGGCCAAGTAGGCTCCGTGCGGCCAGGGCCCCAGAAGGGAGGACTGCAAAGGAGCCCAGTTCTTGCAACTGCCCCTCCTTTGACTTCCAGAGAGGGGGAAGGGAGAATGACCAGAGGTGGAGGGCTTTAGGGGTGCAGAGGCTGAGATTCAAGGAGAAGGAACCTGCCATTCATCCAGCAGGCCCAGGCCAAAGACCAGGGCTAGACTCTGCGTGGACAGAGTCTCCTTGGGGAGAGCAGTGAACTGAAGGCACATTCTTGTCCCAAGTCCTAGAATTCCTAGACACTGCCCTGCCCAGGATGGTTTGTCGGGCTGGGAGTCAGAAACGGAAACTGGAACGTGGCCTCCCTGCCAGGCTCTATGTTCTGCCCTTTTGCAGTTGGCTTGGGGAGGGTGGGATGGAAGGAGTGCTGTGGCATGTGAGGGCCAGCTTTGTCCCAGTGGAGGGTGGAGGGTGTAGCAGACCTTTCTAAAGCTGCTATCCCAGCCCCCTACCTCAACCTCTGCTTAGTTTCCTCCCTCCAACCCCCACTCTCAGCCAACCTCCCTGGGGGGACAATTACCTGAGCCAGGTGACTTCCACAGGGGCTCTGCCTGCCACACGGCTGCATGTTCCATGGAACCTGGCACAGAGCAGCCAGGGGGCCCAGGCCATCATGTAAACATCCCAGCCTTGCTGGGGGCACTATCCACCCACCTGCCCTGCTGTCCCAGCCCAGGACCCCGGGCCCCAGCAGGATTTGGACAAGATGAAACACATAAGAATGGACAAAGCAGGAGGATGGTGGACTTGAGGCTGGGCGCACATTGCCCTGTCTTCAGCCATCACCATCAAGGGCTAGTTGGCAACAGAGGCCCCCCAAGGATGCCCAGACTCTTCCCTGAAGCACCCAAAGTGGGCAGGCCACAGGACTACAGTCCCAAGCCATTTCAAATGCCCCCTGACCCTAGAGCAGTGTCATTTTAGCCACGGCAAAAAAGCAGGGACCCTCAGCCCTACCTTACCCTAAGCCTGTTCAGCTTTGGCTTCAGGAAAGCGGCCCCAGGAATGAGTGCTATGCTCCTGGCTCTTGGCTGGGTAATAATCAACTGAGCCTGGAGTAGGGGGAGGGGGCCTTGGGGGGTGAAGGCCCAGGCCAGCAGCCGGCTCAACAAACAGGGAAAGTCAGCAGATCTCACACCCCTCATCCCTGCGTGTGCACTCGCGTGCTCTCGCTCTCTCTCTCTCTCTCTCCCCCTCCATCCTCGGCTGCCCAGCCCCCTCCCTGGACCCACTCACTCACAGAGAGGGCCAGCCAGGCCCAGGCAGAGGGAGATGGCGGTCCAGGCCCTGGGGGAGCAGAGGGCTTTGGCCAGAGGCTGTGAGCAGCAGGGTGAGGGAGGGAGGGCAGGCGACGGGGGTGGCATGGAGAGCCACCCTGCGACTCAGAGCTCGGATGACTGAGCAGGCAGATATCCCGGCAACAGGGAACAAAAGCCCCCGACAGCACTTCGGGCTCCCAGTGCCCTGTGGCTGGTGTCCCAGAGCCGCAGCCGCCTGGGCAGAACAGCGTGTCTGTCCCCGCCTCCCCTCCCCTGCCGGAGAGAAGATGGGGGGTGTGCAGGAGGGCTAGGTGCCACTTCATTGCCCCGTCCCCACTGACCCAGCGGTTCCTCTTTCTTGCTCTCCCCCTGTGCCCAGAATTCAATCCGCCACAACCTGTCTCTGAATAAGTGCTTCATCAAGGTGCCTCGGGAGAAGGACGAGCCAGGCAAGGGGGGCTTCTGGCGCATCGACCCCCAGTATGCGGAGCGGCTGCTGAGCGGGGCCTTCAAGAAGCGGCGACTGCCCCCGGTCCACATCCACCCGGCCTTTGCCCGCCAGGCCTCGCAGGAGCCCAGCGCTGTCCCCCAGGCCAGGCCGCTGACCGTGAACACCGAGGCCCAGCAGCTGCTGCGGGAGTTCGAGGAGGCCACCGGGGAGGCGGGCTGGGGTGCAGGCGAGGGCAGGCTGGGGCATAAGCGCAAACAGCCCCTGCCCAAGCGGGTGGCCAAGGTCCCGCGGCCCCTCAGCACCCTGCTGCCCACCCCAGAGGAGCAGGGTGAGCTGGAACCCCTCAAAGGCAACTTTGACTGGGAGGCCATCTTCGACGCTGGCACTCTAGGCGGGGAGCTGGGTGCTCTGGGGGCCCTGGAGCTGAGCCCACCGCTGAGCCCCGCCTCACACGTGGATGTGGACCTCACTGTCCACGGCCGCCACATCGACTGCCCCGCCACCTGGGGGCCTTCGGTGGAGCAGGCTGCCGACAGCCTGGACTTCGACGAGACCTTCCTGGCCACGTCCTTCCTGCAGCACCCCTGGGACGAGAGTAGCAGCGGCTGCCTGCCCCCGGAGCCCCTCTTTGAGGCCGGGGACACCACCCTGGCCTCCGACCTGCAGGACTGGGCCAGCGTGGGCGCCTTCTTGTAAGAGGCCAGGCCCCACCCCACCTCCGGATAGTGCCCAAGTCAGGGCCCAGAACTGCCCCCAACACAGGTCCACGGACACCCCACCATCCGGGCAGGGGCTGGGCCAGGGCTCCAAGGCTGGTCCTGCAAGGCCACATGGCCACCAGCCCCGCTGCCGTCAGATTGAAGCCCAGGAGGCTGAGAACGAGTGCCCAGGACCAGAATCGCTGCCTCCTCCCCAGCCTGCCTTGTACACACAGTGTTTCCTTGCTCCGCGTCTTCCCAGCCCCAGAAACTTGCTAAAGGGCCCTGCACCAGGAGAGCCGAGGCCTGGAGTGGCCCGGGTCAGGGTGGGGAGGAACAAAACCGGGCCCTCCCAGAGCACCTCCACTCTCCCCTTCCCCCTCAACCCAGCTTCCCCAGGTCTCTATCCAGAGAGAGTCCCCAGGTACAACAAATGCTAATTAGATGACAGCAAATTAACCCCCTGGAGGCTTCTCCTGGCAGAGCCTCCGTGGGGCCGGGGCAGGCGGTGGATGAGGCAGAGCAGGGTAGAAGATGGACTGGGGGAGGGGGCAGAGAGAGGAGACCAAAATGAGGTGGGGGCACAGGGTGGGGCAAGGAGATCCTCTCTAAGGCCTCTGGGGTCTTCGCCTGGCCCCATCCCTAGGGGGTGGGGCGGGGATGTAAATCCCTAATCTTTAAGACTTGAGGCTGAGAGCAGCAGGAAGTCTGGGTCTGGGGGTTTGGGGCAGGGGCAGCCAAGCTGTAGGGGACGGGACACACAGACTAATGTAGTGAGTGTAGCTGTAGCTGAGGCTTCACTGGGAGGGACGCTGAGCTTGCTGGAACTACTGGGACCAAGAAATGGGGGTACCCCACGCCCCTGCCTGCACTTCCGGGGGGTGGGGGCATGCCTTGCTCCACCTGGACCCCCTGGGCTGTGTCCTACATCCACCCTCCCACCCCGTGGGGCAGTTTAACCTTTTTCATGAAAAGTTATTTACAATAAAAAGTTTTTAAAAATAAAATTTTAAAAGATCTAAAAATGGATCTGCACAAAACTGTCTTTGGGAACAGGTGAGGGCCCGGTGTTCTGGAGGGGTTGAGCTTCTCTTTGCTGGAGGTGGGGGAGGGGTGGCTAAGAGGAAGATTTGGGGGGCACTGAGGGCCTGCAAAGACCCCTGACGAACCCTATGACCTCAGCGTCCCCAGGGAGGAAGAGGCTAAGGGGTGGCTCACAGATGTCCCCGGCAGCCTGGGTCTCGGCACTTCCATCTGTGCAATGGGAAGACTGGGGCCCACAGCCCAGGGGGATCTGGAGACAAAGGGAGGAGTGGCCCCCACCCCCAGACCCAGGGAATCTCAAAGGCTAAGTGTGCCCTGGGCTCGGCCCCTGCCGTCCCCCGCTGCGAGGGCCTGCCCGGGCCCGCCCGCCCCAGTCTGCCATCCCGACCTGGGCCGGCCTCCAGCGCCTCCTCCCCTTGGTCCTCTCCAGGAGGCATCCAGCCCCAGGGCCCCCACTTCCCACCCAACCTGGCCCAACGCAGGTTTGCGGAGAAGAAAGGCCACCAGGGAAGGGAGAGAGCTCAGACCACCTCTCCCACCCACACTGGCAGGAACCGACTACCAGAGCTCTGACAGGGGAACTGAGACACGGGATATTTGTGTCTGGGTGACACTCAGCTGGCACCTTTCAGTCCCCTCCCCCTTGCTTTGCCCGGGAGCCACCTCCCCACTCAGTCCACACCACATACACACCCTCACAGATGCACGACTCCTCGGGAGAGCCAATTCCTCGCACACAGGTGCACACACGAGCGTACACACACAGAGTCACAAACAGGCAACGTCCTGAGCATTCCTGCCCAGCCTCCACGGACCCCTTTCTCCCAAAGCCCCTTTTTTTCTCCGTCCTCTAGGCTGGCTCTAGGCCAACCTGGCATTCCCCTGCTAACCGGCTGCTTTCACTTGCTAATTATTCTAAATACTGCAGAAGGGCACGCAGCCTGCAGGGTCCGGGAAGGCTGGCTGAGGGCCGCCCCAATTCCCTTCACCCCGAAGGCAATTCCCCCTTCCCTCTCCCCACTGTCCACCCCCTTGCTCTCCATGGACCCCACCATTGGGGGAACAAGGCACGGGCCCAGCATTAGGGGAACCAGCCTTCCCTCCCCAGGATCAGCCTCCAGCTTTGGACTGACAGGCGGGGCGTGTAGCTGTGTGTCCCAGGCCTGTGCTGGGGGGAAGAGGGGCAATGTCTGGGGCAGGCAGGACCCCCTCACTGGGGGAGCACCAGGCCTGAGAAGCTGAGTGAGGTTTGCCCCAGCTTGACAGTCACCTGGAGGCTCCTGAAAATCCCGCTGTTGGGCTGCACCCTGGACCAATTAGACCAGAATCTCCAGGGTGGGACCCAGGCATCAGCATTTGTAAGATCCCCAGATGCTTCCAATGTGCAGCCAAAACTGAGAGGGGGCCCTGGAGAGGGCAGCACTCTTTCAGCAGGCCATGCTGGGGAGCGGGAGAGCGTCGGCTAGGGGCCCCTCACTGCTATTCACCCCTGCCTTGCCCCTCAGTGGGGTGGCTTTTTGGCCCGGCACAGTGGCTCATGCCTGTAATCCCAGCACTTCGGGAGGCTGAGGCAGGTGGCTCACCCGAGGAAAGGAGTTTGAGACCAGCCCGGCCAACCTGGTGAAACCTCGTCTCTACTAAAAATACAAAAAATTCGCTGGGCGTGGTGGCGGGCGCATGTAATCCTAGCTACTCAGGATACTGAGGCAGGGGAATCACTTGAACCAGGAGGCAGAGGTTGCAGTGAGCCAAGATAGCGCCACTGCACTACAATCTGGGCAACAGAGTGAGAATCTCAAATGAGAGAGAAAAAAAAAAGAATGTTCGGCCGGGCGCGGTGGCTCACGCCTGTAATCCCAGCACTTTGGAAGGCCAACGTGGGTGGATCATGAGATCAGGTGTTCAAGACCAGCCTGACCAAGATGGTGAAACCCCATCTCTACTAAAAATACAAAAATTAGCCAGGCATGGTGGTGGGTGCCTGTAATCCCAGCTACTCGGGAGGCGGAGGCAGGAGAATCGCTTGAACCTGGGAGGCGGAGGTTGCAGCGAGGTGAGATCGTGCCACTGCACTCCAGCCTGGGCAACAAGAGTGAGACTCCATCTCAAAAAAAAAAAAAGTTTATTTACCTCTTCTTTTTTTTTTTGAGACGTCTCTCATTCTGTCGCCCCGACTGAAGTGCAGTAGCGTGATGCTAGCTCACTGCAAACTGTGCACCCCGCCCCACCAGGTTCAAGCGATTCTCTTGCCTCAGCCTCCTGAGTAGCTGGTACTACAGGTGTGCTTCACCACACCCGGCTAACTTTTGTATTTTTAGTAGAGATGGGGTTTCAACGTGTTGGCCAGGTTGATCTTGAACTCCTGACCTCAAGAGATCCACCCACCTCAGCCTCCCAAAGTGTTGGGATTACATTCGTGAGCCACTGGGTTCAATGTAATCCCAACCAAAATATGTTTTGCACTATCTGACAGTGCATTGAAGACCTGACACCCCATACCACTAAATACGTCAGTACGTGTTTTCTCAAAACAAGGGCACTTCTAAGCAGTAGTATAACCATCAAAATCAGGAAATTAGCCCAGCGCAATGGCTCATGACTGTAATCCCAATACTTTGGGAGGCCGAGGTGGAAGCCTTGCTTGAGCCCAAGAGGTCGAGGCCAGCCTGGGCAGCATAACAAGACCCTATGTCTACAGTCTGTTTGTTTGTTTGTTTTGTTTATTAAGACAGAGTCTCACTCTGTCACCCAGGCTGGAGTGCAATGGTAGGATCTCAGCTCACGGCAGACTCCACCTCCTGGGTTCAAGTGATTTTCCCTGCCTCAGCCTCCTGAGTAGCTGGGATTATAGGCGTCTGCAACCATGCCTGGCTAATTTTTGTATTTTTAGTAGAGATAGGATTTCGACATGTTGGCCAGGCTGGTCTGGAACTCCCGACCTCAGGTGGTCGACTGCCTTGGTCTCCCAAAGTGCTGGGATTACAAATGTGAGCCACCGTGCCTGGCCTCTACAGATAATTTTTTAAAATAGCCAGGTATGGTGCATCTGTGGTCCCAGCTACTCTCTACATAGAAGGCTGAGGCAGGAGAATCGCCTGAGCTGAGCCCAGGAGATCAAGGCTTCAGTCAGCTGTGATGGCACCACTGCATTCCTGCATGGGTGGCAGAGTGAGACCCTGTCTCAAAAAAAAAAAAAATCAGAAGTTAAGATTGGCCTGATAATCCCATCTAATCCGGGGACCCCATTCAAACTTTGCAGATTGCCCCATCACGCTCCTCCCTGTGCCAGCATCCCAATCTGAGAGCACCGTCCACTCCCTGTCCTATCTCTTTGGAGCTGTGTGGCTTTGAGCTCATGACTCAAGTTCTCTGGGCAGGTTCCTCACCTCCTTTCATTCTAACCTGCAAGCCCCCCTTTTGGGGTAACCAGCACCTGCTGCACGTAACAGCCCCCGCCTGAACCGCCTCTTTTTTTTTTTTTTTGAGACAGAGTCTTGCTTTGTCACCCAGGCCGGAGTGCAGTGGCACAAACTTGGCTCACTGCAACCTCTGCTTCCCGGGGTTCAAGCGATTCTCGTGCTTCAGCCTCTCGAGTAGCTGGGATAACAGGCGTGTGTCACCTTGCCCGGCTAATGACTGCATTTTTAGTAGAGATGGGATTTCACCATCTTGGCCAGGCTGGATCCTCAAGTGATCCGAGGACCACCTCGGCCTCCTGAAGTGCTGGGATTACCGCCTGACCCCACCTCCTTTTAAGTGTTGGGGGAGCCTGTTCCCAAAGCAAGGAGCCACGCTTCTGTCCCGGAAATTCCTGCCTTTCCCACTCTGCCTTCCCGCTGTATCTCCCACTAGGAATGTGCTGGAGAGGGAGGGAAGGGCCAGGACGTGGGAGGAAAGGCCAGGAGCGCAGACCTTGGAGGGCTCCCCCTCCCTGCCCAGGGCACATCCTGTTCCACAGGACAGGCCACCTGGGGCCCAGTGACTCTCAGGTCTGGAAGGCCCCCAGGGATCCCCTGAACCCCGTATGTTATGCTCTGCTGGGACGCACTGGCCAGGCCCCCTGCAGAGCTGAGCTATGTCTGGGACTGGTGTCAGGAATGGCTCTCCACCTCTGCCTCCACCCCAGGACCCAGACTTGCAGGAAAAGGGTGAGCAGGAGGGCGGGAAGGAAGTCGGGGTGGGGCGGTGGAGGGTCAGGTGCAGCTCCCTCCTGGGCTGAGGCCCAAAGGTAAACAGGTGTAGGTGTGCTCCCGGCAGGGGGCAGTGGGCTGGTCTCTCGGGGCAGGCCTGGGCCTGTCCGGGGTGGGGATATGGGGAGGGGCTGCCGAGCCGGACTTGTTAACAATGGGGTGGGGGAGCAGCCGGGTTCTGCTGACATATTGTTTGATGAGGAGGAAAGCAGGTGACAAGGAAGGGGGGCCACCTCGGGCAGGGGAGGGGGCTTTGTGAGCCCCCCTGCCAAAGCCTCGCTGACTACTGTGAGCTGAGCAGCAGGTGAGGCGCAGGAGGCCCCCAGGTGCTGCCTTCTTCCTGGGGCACCTGTGTCCGCCCCACTCCTGGCTCCCAGGTGGGCAGGTCAGAGGCACTGGGTGTGCGGGGCTTGAACCTTCCATGTCTGCATCAGAAGTTGGCAGGGGCCAACTTGACGGACGCTGTCCCCCTGAAGCCAGCCTGAGCTGGCCAGGCAAGGAGAGATGGGGGGACCCTCACCGAGGGGGCTGTCGGGGCTGAGGGTCTCCTTGCTGGCCCCTGCCAGCCTCCCAGTACAGTCCTGAACCGACCCCGCCAGGTCCCCACCTGCCCTGGGCCACACCACCTGTTCTGAGGACGGAGGGGTCTGAGCCCCAGGCTCCGAACTCCCAGGAAAGCAATAGTTCCAGGAATTGGAGAGGTGTGCACACCTCCACGAAGCCCACCCCGCCCACGGTCCCCAGGGCTCTTTGCAGCCAGAGCCGCTTGTGGGGTTGTGGTGGGTGGGCAGCCCTCCCAGTGCTGCTGTTTGCCCAGGGAATTAAGCTGAGGCGGAGCGGCTGCCCACAGCTCTCCCCTCGCCCAGCCACCCACAGGCTCCGACAGCAGCCCCGCACCCCCGCCAGCTGCCCTGCCTCTCTTCCTGCCTAACCCTGGCCACCAAGCCCTGTCCCCACCCCCACTGAGCAACAGAGTGCCCTCGATTTCCTTCCAGTGAACTGTGTCCATGAGGTGGGTGGGGGAAGGAAGGGCCAACGGGGATACAGTGCCTGCTTCCTCAGCCCACAGCGCCGCAGGCCCTGCGGGAAGATGGCCGTCCTGCTCATTCCTACCTTCCAAGAATTCAGGCCCCACCGTGTGAAGTATTTCTTAAATAAATGAATGAATAAATGTGCCGGCTGGCAGAGCAATACAAGATAGAAAAACAGCCAAGAAGCCAGATAGGCAACACCCAGGGGTTCTCCAGGCCCTGGGCTAGGAACATTCCCGAGACCTCTGGAGGCGGTGGTTTGACCCGGGGCTGTGCAGAGGGAGAAGGCATTTCAGCCCGGGGAGAACTTTGAGGAAAGCCCCAGGCTGCCCGGTTCAGGAATTGAGCAAGGGGACCGGCTGTTGACCCTGTGGATTTGGGGGCCTCTCCTCTGGAAGTGAGAACAGAGGGAGGGAAGCAGAGAGCAAGGCCACCATTAGGAAAGCAGGCGACCAGGGAGGAGGAGGCGGCAAAGCCAAGGGGGAGCCGGGAGGACGCCTGGGAGCTAGGGCTAGGGGAGCCGCTGCGCTGGCACACCTGTTCCCCGCCGCCCTGAAGGGCGCGTCCACAGTGCAAAACAAGGCAGGGCACCCTGAGTGGGCATCGGAAGCTGGCTTTGGCCCTGGAGGTCCCGGTGGCCTCCCATGGGTCATTTCCTTAGTGCGGTTGGCGGGGTGTGGGGAGAGTCTGAAAGAAGGCAGCAAACTCCAGCGCTAAGTGGAGAGAAAGGAAGGATAGGGTGAGGGCAGGGGTGAGGGCGGGCAGACCCAAAGAGAGCACTAAGATGGGAGGCTTGGGCTGGGCACGGGGGCTCATGCCTGTAATCCCAGCACTTTAGAGGCCGAGGCGGGCAGATCACAAGGTCAAGGCATGGAGACCAGCCTGGCCAACATAGTGAAACCCTGTCTCTACTAAAAATACAAAAATTAGCTGGGCATGATGGCCCGTGCCTGTAGTCCCAGCTAGTTGGGAGGCTGAGGCAGGAGAATCTCTTGAACCTGGTAGGCGAAGGTTCCAGTGAGCCGAGATCATGCCACTGCACTCCAGCCTGGCGACAGCGTGAGACTCAGTCTCAAAAAAAAAAAAAAAGATGGGAGGCCTGAGGGTGTTTGAAGGAAAGAAGGGGTACGGGTGACCCCGAGGGAGGGCAGACCGAAGGTGCTGAGGGTTGGCAGTCCTGAGCGAGCTCCTGGTCAGGAGGAAGAGGGTCTCCGGAGGTAGGAAGGGTGAGGGAAGAGAAAGAGGATGGGGAGGGGGTGGGGCTGCAGCAGGATGAACCTGCGTTGGTGGGGAGCTCTGGCTAGTGTGCCGCACTTGGGGTGTAAGGGGCGGAAGGGCGGAGGAGCAGGTCTGGAGTAACTCGGAAAGGCACTCAGGAGCAAGGGGAACAGAGAGAAGGGACAAGAGGCCCGAGAGGGACAGGGGCACTGGGAGGTCAGGGTGGCTGACCTGTACTCAGCTCACAGGATGCAGGTGGAGGCCGGAGATTCTCAGCTGCAGGAGAGGAAGGCCGGGGTCCCAGGTGCCAGACCTGGTGACCTGGTTTCTTACACCTTTGGGCTGAGTGGGGGAGGGGCAACAAAGAAGAAGGGCCAGACCCGGTCTAAGGGAAGCCTTTCTAACCCACGGAGTTGGGAAGCCCGCAGCCCGCAGCCGGCAGCCGTACCCAAGGGACTCACAGGCTCTGAGGCTAAAATGTTTGGGCATTGCAGCTTCAGGGCAGGAATTCTGTTCTCGGAGCTTTGCTCATGAGGGATGGTTCCTTTTCCAAGCTGAGTCTCCTAGAACCCTCCTTCATTCCCCAGAAGCCTCTCAGGCACCCTATAACATGCTATGGGCACCTCAAACTCTCTGTATGCCTGGCCAGATTTCCCTTCTCCCCTGGTGGGCCTCCCTCACACCGCATCCCCCAGTCGGGACGGGACCTACAGCCAGCTGTCTCCCAGCCCACTGCCCTGGCTCCAAACAGCCACGCTGCCCTGGCTCTAAACAGCCACTGGGCCCTTCTTTTTAATTTCTCACTCTTTTTTGTTTGTTTGTTTTGATGGAGTCTTGCTCTGTCGCCCAGGCTGGTGTGCAGTGGCACCATCTCAGCTCACTGCAACCTCAGCCTCCTGGATTCAAGCGATTCTCTTGCCTCAGCCTCCCAAGTAGCTGGAACTACAGGTGTGTGCCACCACGCCGGCTAACTTTTTGTATTTTTAGTAGACATGGTGTTTCACCATGCTGGCCAGGCTGGTCTCGAACTCCTGGGCTTAAGTGATCTTCCCGCCTGGGCCTCTGAAAGTGCTCAGATTACAAGTGGGAGCCACCGCACCTGGCTTTTTTTTAAAGGAAAAATTTTTACGTCATAACAGTATATGCGCCTGGAATAAATATCAACCTTAAAAAGACTTAGTATGTTAAAAAAAACACAAAAGGTTACTAGCTCTTCCTTCAGCTCCTGTTCCCGGGTAGCCATAACCACTTTCATTTATTTCACTGGTTCAAATAATCCCTGCTGTTCTGTTTTTGGTGTGTGTGTGTGTGTGTGTGTGTGTGAGTGTGTGACAGAGTCTCGCTCTGTCGCCCAGGCTGGAGTGCAATGGCATGATCTCAGCTCACTGCAACCTTTGCCTCCTGGATTCAAGTGATTCTCCTGCCTCAGCCTCCCCAGTAGCTGCGACTAGAGACACATGTCACCATGCTCAGCTAATTTTTGTATTTTTGGTAGAGACGGGTTTTCACCATGTTGGCCAGGCTGGTCTTGAACTCCTGACCTCAGGTGATCCACCTACCTTGGCCTCCCAAAGTGCTGGAATTACAGGTGTCAGCCACCATGCCCAGCCTTATACTTCTGATTACTACCATCGCCGGATCTTCAATGCATCTGAATGTTACCCAATGGCTTCCTGCCATAGAAGGTGAGGATATGGCTCGATTCCCACCTCCATCCTCCTATTTGGCCAGACTCTTTGTTAAGTAGCCAGACACCCTGTGACTGGCATGACATGGTGCATATTGCTCATAGCAGAGCCCAGCATACACTCTGAGTATATGTCCTTTCATGAAGGCTTCGGGAGTTAATAACTGCCTCATTTTTCGTAATTTTTAAAATTTTTTTGGTGCTCTTATGGCTAATTATTCACAAACGTTCCAAAAAGTCTTACAAATTCTTACCAATACCATTCTCTTTTAATACCTTTTTAAAAATCCATAAAGAGGCCAGGCAGAGTGGCTCACACCTGTAATCCCAACAATTTGGGAGGCCAAGGCAGATGGATCACCTGAGGTCAGGAGTTCGAGGATCAGCATGGCCAACATGGCCAAACCCCATCTCTACTAAAAAATACAAATATTAACCACGTGTGGTGGCAGGCATCTATAATCCCAGCTACTCAGGAAGCTGAGGCAAGAGAATTGCTTCAACCCAGGAGGCAGAAGTTGCAGTGAGTCGAGATTGCACCATTGCACTCCAGCCTGGGTGAGAAGAGCAAGACTCCATCTCAAAAGAAAAAATTATAAGGCTGGGCACGGTGGCTCATGCCTGTAATCCGAGCACTTTGGGAGGCTGAGGTGGATGGATCACTTGAGGTCAGGAATTTTTCCTTCCCTCCCTCTCTTCTTCCCTCGTCCCTCCCTCCCTACCTTCCTTCCTTCCTCTCCTTTCTTTTTCTCTTATTTTCTTTCTCTTTTCTTTCTTTCTTTCTTTCTTTCTTTCTTTCTTTCTTTCTTTCTTTCTTTCTTTCTCTTTCTTTCTCTCTCTCTCTCTCTCTCTCTCTCTCTCTCTCTTTCTTTCTTTCTTTTGGAGCTACCTATCATAAGCTCTCACTTCAAATTGAAGGCTTTCCTCAAATGTCTAGCCATACTGGCTGTAAATTCATTTCTAAAATTGAAGTGTTGAAAAGCTATCTACAAGTTCAGCAAGCAGAGGCAGCTGCCAGCTCTCAGGCTTTGTTGTCGGACCACCTAGGCTTTTTGCTGGAGGGCTCTAATGCTCAATACCAGTGCACCTTTCTTCCAGGGCCATTTTATTAGCTCAGGGTTTGAGCTTGGCATGGCTCTCCAAGGCCATTTTATTGCCCCTACAGGGTTTGAGCCTGGCATGATGGCTGCTGAGCCAGGAAGGGGGTCAGGGTTTTGTTTTTCAGGATGCAGACGTCTTTCTAGGCTGATCTCAGGTGATCTACCTGCCTCAGCCTCCCACATATCCTTGTTTTCAGACCAGTGTCTGATCCCTACCGCTTAAAAGTGCCTAGTGTCCCTTGGCCCAGAACCTGGTTCAATTGCTCCAGAAAATAAACCTCGAATCTCAGTGGGGTCGGAGCTGGGCAGGAGCGTTGTCTCCATGCAGGGATTGGGAAGACGGGGCTAGAGATCTCCTCAGTATGAACACTTCAGCTTTGTGCTCTGACCTTTTGCAGAATCTAGGGGGAACAATCATTCAACTTCCTTTTGGTATCCCCTTCTGTACACCTGCTCAGGAGTTGTGCCTCTGCTCTGTGACACTTCTCTTCATCTTCACATTTGCTGAATCTCTCATCAGCCATTATCTCCCCTTCTGGGTTTCTTTTTGTTTTGTTTTTTTGAGACGGAGTCTTGCTCTGTCCCTGAGGCTGGAGTGCAGTGGCGCGATCTCAGCTCACTCTAACGTCTGCCTTCTGGGTTCACGTGATTCTCCTGCCTCAGCCTCTCTAGTAGCTGGGATTACAGGCACCTGTCACCACGTCCGGCTAATTTTTGTATTTTTAGTAGAGACAGGGTTTCACTACGTTGGCCAGGCTGGTCTCAAACTCCTGACCTCAGGTGATCCGCCCGCGTCGGCCTCCCAAAGTACCGGGATTACAGGCCTGAGTTAGCGTGTCCAGCTTATTTTATTCTTATTGAGGTAAAATTCATGTATAATTAAATGAGCCGATCTTAAGTGTATGATTTAATCTGTTTTGACAGATACGTATCAAAACACAGAAAATTTCCTCAGGCCCCTTTCCAGGGGATCCCTACCACCATCCCTAAGCAACCACTCATTTGATTTCTATTGCCATGGGTCAGTTTTGTCTGATCTAGAATTTCCCATGGAGGGCATCAGACAGTTTGTACTTTGTGTTCAGCTTCTTTCACGCAGCGTGTTATTTTTGGAGTTTAACTATGTTGTCGCATGCATCAGTGGGCTGTTCCTTTTCATGGCTGAGTAGTATTTCATCAGCTGACGGTAGGTGTTTGTTTATCTCCAGTCTCCTCTTGGTGGATATCTGGGTTGTTTCCAGTTATGATCTATTGTGAATAAAGCTGCTATGAACATTCTCATACAAGGCTTTTTGTAATATAGCTTTGTTTTTTTAAAAAATCCCTTTATTTTTCATTTGGATGGGGTTTGGGATATGAAGACATAAATGTGTGTAATCTACCTGCCATGTCCATCTGGACTACCCTGAGTTGATTCTTTTTTTATTATTCTTTTTTGTTTTTGAGATGGAGTCTCGCCCTGTCACCCAGGCTGGAGTGCAGTGGCGCGATCTCCACTGACTGCAACCTCTGCCTCCCAGGTTCAAGCGATTCTCCTGCCTCAGCCTCCCCAGTAGCTGGGGACTACAGGTGCATGCCACCACACCTGGCTAACGTTTGTATTTTTAGTAGAGATAAGACAGGTTTTCACCATGTTGCCTAGGCTGGTCTCCAACTCCTGATCTCAAATGATCTGCCTACCTCGGCCTCCAAAAGTGCTGGGATTGCAGGTGTAAGCCACCGCACCCGAACCCTGAGTTGATTCTTAAAAGAGGAGGCGGGGGTATCCAGCAGGAGTGCAGGGAGGAAAGAAGTTTCTGGCAGAAGGAGGAGAGTGAGCAAAGGCATGCAGGTGGGACCCCCGCCAGTATGCCCAGGGGGCTGCTAGCCTCTCAGTGCTAGGGAAGGTAAGGGGCCAGGGTGACACTTTTCAAGTGCGGTTCTGACCACATGACTCCTCTGCAAATAGCACAGTGACTTCCCTTGTCTACAGAAGGAGCTTCACACCCCTCTAAGCTGCATCAAGATCTGACTCCTGCTCACCCCTCATCTTCCCACCTCCCCTGCCCTCTGTGACCAGTCACACTAATGCACCACTCAGAATCACTGTTTTCACTCTTCCTGTCTCAATCCCTGCCCTCTGCCTTGAATGCCCACCCTCCCGCTCTCCCGCTTCACCTGGGTAATGCCCTTCAGGACTTAGTTCCAGAGTCCCCAGTCCTGGTCTCCACCTGGGTAAGGTGTGGGCTCTGGGCTCCCACGTATCCTCGACACACCCCAGCTGCTGGAGACCAGGAGAGCAGGCGCATGGTACTGATGACCATACAATGAACCTCTTGAGAGGGGGGTGCATGTCACCATGCCACCCAAGCCCAGGTCTGAAAACGCAGGTGTGAGCTTTTCTCTCAATGCGGCTGGTGACACCTGCAGAGGGAGCGTCCTCCCTGCATCACTGTCCTGGCAGAACTTGTGCCAGCCTTTTTGGCCCTTCTGTTTGAGCAGGCAGTTGATAACACTCATCAGGGTACCCAAGCTGGTGCCTGAACCAATGTTAGCTCTGGCAATACCACCTCTCTCACAGAAGGGTGGGCCTGGCTGGAGCAGAGTTGGGGCGGGCGGTGGGGCTCCCCGGACATTTGCTTTGCCCCTAGCTGGCCAGAGCTCCAGAAAGCTCACATCCCACGGTCCACCCTTGACTCTGAGCCCTTTTTGCTGGTGGGTCTAGAACTGAGTTTGGGGGATGACCTCCATCACAATCCCTTTCCCTGCTCCACCCCCGCAGCCTGGTGAATTCCGCCAGGGCAGAGGACAAATGCAGGGGCAGTGGGGGGGGGCTCTGTTCCTGCCTGCCCAGTACCCATGCCCCTCACCTGCTGCCAGCACACACTGCCCATCGTGGGACTCCTGGCTGCTGTCTGGGGTTCAGGTTTGCTATGGGCAGCACCTGGGCTGGGCCCTGAGCTCTGGGAGGCTCCACATCAGCTGGCTGGGCCTCTGGCAGACCCTAGATTCCTTGAGGGGCGTGGGTGGGAGGTGGGGCTTGTCTGTTTGCCCTTTTGTGGGAGCCAGGAGCAGCTGGCGTGGCCCTCAATGACAGCAGCAAGCACCTGTCATCTGCAGGAGGCCTCAGGAGCCTCCTAGCGTCACCCATAGCTGAGGAAAATGAGGCACAGAGAGAGGACACAACTCTGAGGACGGTGGCACAAGTGAAGCTGGCTTCTCATGGCACTGCCGGCTGGGGACTCGTGTGGACGTCTCCACCTCTCCACTCACCCCCGCAACATGTGTGTCTCCCCTGCCGGCACACAGTTGGTGCTCAGCAGAGCATGGCAGCATGGATGGGGGCAGCAGGATGTGCCCCAGTTCTCACAATTACTTACTGGCAGACCCAGATCCAAAAGCCAGAGTTTTCAGCGGGGCAGTGGGGAACTATCAGAAAGGCAGCTAAGGAGGCCAGGCGCGGTGGCTCAGCACTTTGGGAGGCCGGGGGGCGGGGGGAGAATCACCTGAGGTCAGAAGTTCCAGACCAGCCTGGCCAACATGGTGAAACCCCTTCTCTACTAAAAATACAAAAAATTTAGCCACACGTGGTGGTGCATGCCTATAGTCCCAGCTACTGGGAAGGCTGAGGCAGGAGGCTCACTTGAACCCCAGAGGGGGAGGTTGCAGTGAGCAGAGATGGTGCCATTGCACTCCAGCCTGGGTGACAAGGGCGAAACTCTGTCAAGAAAGAAGAAAAGAAAGAGAGAGAGAGAGAGAAGGAGAGAGAGAGAGGAGAGGAGAGGAGAGGAGACGAGACGCGAAGTGCGGCACCTCCGGCAGGCCCCACGTGTAAATAAAGGCGGGGGGGGGGGAGTAAGAAAGGAAGGAAGGAAAAAAGAAAGAAGGAAAGAAAGAAAGAAAAAGAAAGAAAGAAAGAAAGAAAGAAAGAAAGAAAGAAAGAAAGAAAGAAAAAGGAAAAGAAAAGAAAAGAAAAAAGAAAAGACAGACAGTCAGGCAGCTCAGGCCTGTACCACCTGTCCCTCTGCCTTCAGGGGTCCAGGCCTCACCTTCAGCCCAGCCTCCTCCCTGGCCTCATTAAAAAGCCCTTATTGAAGAATGAAGTGTGTGTGGTGTCCTTCCAGGTAATATACACTGAGATATCTCCATTTGTTTATTTATTCATTTCAGGCAGACAGGAGGACTCTTCCATGGGTGTGGACGACAGGCAAACCCACAGAGCAAGATGGCCCTGGGGACTCCCTTCAGGGTCATCTCATTCAACCCCCTGCCTCAGGGCAGCTATCCAGTCAGCTACCCACCTTCCCTCCCTCCAGTCAGGGAACGAGGCCTCCTGGTTTCCCATTGCTGGGGCAGGATCCATCAGTCCTCAGTTTGGGGTCAGGGACCACGGGGGAAACCCGGCTCTCAGCCCGCTCCTGAGGAGGGCTTCCCTGTGCCCTCCCGCCCCTAACCAGCAGCCTGCGTCTTCCAACTACTGCCCAAGCCACTGCACCCTCCTCACTGGCGGCCCCCAGGCCACTCCTGCCAGGCAGCCCACCCCTCTGAGGCCCCTCTCCAAACACAGTCCAACTTCAGCTGATGCCGGGGGCCCCCGGGCCCCTCTCCCTCCACTCCCCCACACCCAGCTGTCCTCTCCCACACCCCGACCCCTCCCTACTTCCCAGGTTTCCTTCCATCAGGCCCGTCCCAGTCCTGAGGCCCCGCCTCCCGTCCTTCAAAACCCAGTCAGCACACCTGTGCCTCGGCCTCCCTGAATCACCCATGGCCGTGGCTGTTCCCCACATCCAGGCCACCGCCCTGTGTCTCTCTGTGGCCTGGATCACCTAGGCCTGCAGCGCACCCCAAATTCCCCGATGTTTCCAAGAGCACCCTCTTCTTGTCTGGGATTTCCTCTCTCTTCCCGCTTCCTACCTCGCTGAGTTCATGAACAAATGAACGAAGCTGTCCGACCCCGGAAAGATCCCCCCTGGCGGGGGCCTGTGAGGAACCCTTCCCCGGGACAGCACCGCCCGCTTCCTTTCCGCGCCCCACCGCAGCCCCGCACGGAGAAAGCGCTGAGTCACGTTCTGGGCACGCGTTCCCGGGGGAGCCAGGCCTCAGGGGCGCGCCCGGGCCAGTGGGGGCTCCAGAGCCGGTGGGGTCTCGCCTGGGCCGGCAATGGGGGTGCCCGCACCTGCACCCGCACCCGCTGCCCAGCGCAGCGCCGGCGGCGTCCCCGGTTGCCTGGAGCCGCGGGCCCGGGAGCAGCGGGGGCCAGCGTCTGACGCCACCGCGGCTCGCCGGCCGAACCCCGCTTCTGGGCTGGTTCAGAGGAATGGGGGATGGGGAGAAGCCCCCAGGAGGCTGTCCCAACCCCTGGTTCTTGCCCAACCCCCAGGTCGGGCTCCCGGGGCTCTCTGGTTCCCCCTCGTTGTTTGCCTCCCCTCGGTCTCCACGTTCCCTCTCTCTTCAGCCTCCCCTCCTGCCCCCGTTCTGTACCCACTCACGCCCCCGGCCCCTGGACCTTCTCGGAGGTTCCAGCTGCCCAGGCGCGGTGGAGGCCAAGAGTGGTGTGGAGCTGGGGCGCCCCCTCGCGGTCCGGCCTGGGCTTGCCCCGTCTCCCCGCCTGCGGAAGCCCTCTCGGAGCGCCCCGGGTTCAACCCCCGAGCACGGCAGGAGCAGGGCGCCCCCCGGTGGCACAGCCAGGTCCATGAAGCCCCTACCGGGGTTCTGGAAAGCGGAGGCCTCCGATAATAGGAGCTGAGGCTGGGTCCGGGGGACAGGGGACGGGCTCTTTCAGTTCCTCCTTTGCCGAGCCAGGAGGGGTGAGGGAGGGGGGGAGAATTTTGTGTGTGTGTGTATGTGTGTGTGTGTCGCACAGATAAGGGTCGGTGGCCTAGGGCGGCCAGGCAGTCACAGGTGCCTGATGGGTTGCTTAAAGACCTGTGAGTAACATTTCCTTCATCTTACAGGCCAGGAAGTCTTCCTGCGGTAGGGAATGCGGAACCAGCAGCATCCCTCCTGGGGCCACCACGTTCCTGGAACCCTGCTGAGCCTTTGTAATGCTAATCTCCTGTAGCGAGTGTTTGGGGAGGGTTGGGAGGCTGTAGTATAGTTGTCCTTGCTGGAGGAGAGACTGAGGTGCAGAGAGGTATCTAGAAGGTGCCAGAAGGTGACCATCCAGCCCGGTATCACTGCCTGGTGATTTCGCTTCTTTGATCTTCAAGAATGGCCTCACTGGGTGAGCCCAGGGGCCAGGAGCCTCCAGATGCTGTCAGCGACTCTGGACTGTTTGGGGGCAGATAAGAGGAGGTGAGGGGTGCCAGGGGTTCTGGATAAATTGATCAGAACTCAGAACACATTTATTTTATTTTATTTTATTTTATTTTATTTTATTTTATTTTATTTTACTTTTTGAGATGGAGTTTCACTCTTGTCGACCAGGCTGGAGTGCAATGGCGCCCACCACAACCTCAGCCTCGCGAGTTCAAGCGAACCAGATATCTATTAATGGACACTTAAGTTGTTTCCAGGTTTCTTGCTATTGCAAATTCTGCCCCCTTGGGGTAGAAAATATACGTATATACGTGTCCTGTACATGCCCTGGAGGGCAGTAGCGTGATCTCAGCTCACTGCAACCCCTGCCTCCCAGATTCAAGCAATTCTCTTGCCTCAGCCTCGCAACTAGCTGGAACTACAGGCACTCACCACACACCTGGTTAATTTAAAATTTTTTATGGAGACAAGGTCTTGCTTTGTTACCTACGCTGGTCACAAACTTCTGGTCTCAAATCCACCTTGACCTCACAAAATGCTGGGATTCCAGAAATGGGCCACCATGCCCAGCTGGGAACTGCAAATTTAAACAACAATGAGATACCGCTACACAACTATCACAATGGCTGAAATCCAAAACACTGAGAACACCAAATGCTGCTGAGAGTATGGAGCCACAGGAGTTCCCGCTCATTACTGGTAGGAATGCAAAATGCTACAGCCACTTTGGAAAACAACATGGCAATTTTTAGGAAGCTAAACGTACTCTTACCATATGATCCAGGAATCGTGTTGCTTGCTGTTTATCCAAATGAGTTGAAAATTTACATCCACACAAAAACCTACACAAGAATGTTTGTAGCAGCCTTAATCATAACTGCCAAAAATTGGAAGCAATTGACACCCTTTAGTAGGTGAATGGATAAGCAAACTGAGGTACACTCGTATAAGATAGACTTTTAAGCAGCCAGGTGTGGTGGTGGCTCACGCCTGTAATCCCAGCAGTTTGGGAGGCCAAGGTGGGTCGATCACCTGGATCATCAGGAGTTCGAGACTAGCCCGGCCAACATGGTGAAACTCCGCCTCTACTAAAAATGCAGAAATTATCTGGTGGTGTGTGCCTGTAATCCCAGCTACTCAGGAGGCTGAGGCAGGAGAATCTCTTGAACCTGGGAGGCAGAGGTTGCAATGAGCAGAGATTGCACCACTGTACTTCAGCCTGGGCAACAGAGCAAGGCTCCATCTCAAAAAAAAAGAATAAAAAAAAAGAAAGACATATTATTCAGTGATAGGAAATGAACTATCAAGCCACAAAAAGCCACAGAGGAAACTTGAACATTGATCAGAAAAGAAGCCAGTCCGAAAGGCTACATACTGTATGATTCCAACTACGTGACATTCTGGAAAAGGCAAAACTATAGAGACACTGAAATGATCAATGATTGCCAAGAGTCTGTGGGGTTGGCGGGGGGGAACAGAGGGAGGAAGGGAGGGATGAGTCAATGGAGCACAGAGGATTTTTAAGGTGGTGGACCATGCTGTATGATACTGTAATTGTGGATACTGACATTATGCAATTGGCAAAACACACAGAACTGTATAATACAAAGCATGAGCCCTATTTTAAACTATGAACTTTAAGGAAACAATCAACAAAGTGAAGAGACAACTCACAGAATGAGAGAAATATTTGCCAACTAGCTATCTGACAGCGGATTAATAGCCAGAATGTATAAGGAGCTCAAACAACTCTATGGGGAAATATCTAGTAATCCGATCAAAATGGGCAAAAGATCTGAATAGACATTTCTTAAAAGGAGACACACAAATGACAAACAGATATATGAAAAGTTGCTCAACGTCATTGATCATCAGAGAAATGGAAATCAAAATTATAATGAGGTATTTTCTCACCCTAGTTAAAATGGCTTTTTTTTTTTTTTTTTTTGAGACATAGTTTTGCTCTTGTTGCCCAGGCTGGAGTGCAATGGCATGATCTCGGCTCACCACAACCTCCACCTCCCAGGTTCAAGCGATTCTCCTGCCTCAGCCTCCTGAGTAGCTGGGATTACAGGCATGCACCGTCACACCCCGCTAATTTTGTGTTTTTAGTAGAGACGGGGTTTCTCCATGCTGGTCAGGCTGGTCTCAAACTCTTGACCTCAGGTGATCTGCCCACCTCAGTAGAAATCCCAAAGTGCTGGGATTACTGGCATGAACCGCCTCGTCCAGCCTTTAAAATGGCTTTTATCTGAAAGACAGGCAATAACAAATGCTGACGAGGATGTGGAGAAAAGGGAACTTTTATACACTGTTGGTGGCAATGCGAATTAGTATAACTGCTGTGGAACACTATGGAAGTTCCTCAAAAAACTAAAAATAGAGCCACCAGGTGATCCAGCAATCCCACTGCTAGGTATATACCCAAAAGAAAGGAAATCAGTATATTGAAGAGATATCTATACTCCCATGTTTATTGCAGCTATTCACAAGAGCTAAGAAGTAGAAGCAACCTAAGTGTCCCCACCCAAATCTCATCTTGAATTATAGCTCCCATAATCCCCATATGTCGTGGGAGGGACCTGGTAGGAGATAATTGAATCATGGGGGAAGGTTTTTCCTGTGCTGTCCTCACGATAGTCAATAAGTCTCATGAGGTCTGATGGTTTTATAGAGGGCAGTTCTCCTGCACACACTTTCTTGCCTGCCACCATGTAAGATGTGCCTTTTCTCTTCCTTGGCCTTCCTCTCTGATTGTGAGGCCTCCCCAGCCATGTGAAACTCTGAGCCTATTAAATCTCTTTTTCTTTTTTTTTTTTTTTTTTTATATGGAGTTTCACTCTTGTTGCCCAAGCTGGAGTGCAATGGCATGATCTCAGCTCACTGCAACCTCCACCTCCCTGGTTCAAGCAATTCTCCTGCCTCAGCCTCCCAAGTAGCTGGGATTACAGGCGCCCGCCACTGTGCCTGGCTAATTTTTGTATTTTTTAGTAGAGACAGGGTTTCACCATGTTGGCTAGGTTGGTCTCAAACTCCTGACCTCATGATTTGCCCACCTCGGCCTCCCAAAGTACTGGGATTTTAGGCTTGAGCCACCGTGCCCAACAGATCTCTTTTTCTTTATAAATTCCCCAGTCTTGGGTATTTCTTCATAGCAGTATGAAAATGGACTGATACACTAAGTGTCCATCAGCAAACAAATGGATAAAGAAAATGTGGTTTATATACACCTGGGAGTAGTAGTCAGCCATAAAGGAAGACTGAGATCCTGTCATTTGCAATAACATGGATGGAGTGGGAGGTCATCGTGTTATGTGAAATAAGCCAGGCACAGAAAGGCAAACTTCGCGTGTTCTCACTTATCTGTGGGACCTAAAATTTAAAACAATTGAACTCATGGAGATAGAGAGCAGAAGGATGGTTATCAGAGGATGGGAAAGGTAATGGTGGGAGTGGAGGGAGAAGGGGGGATGGTTAATATGCACAAAAATATAGTTAGCTGGAATGAATAAGATCTAGTATTTGATAGCACAACAGGGTGACTATAGCCAACAATTTATTGTACATTAAAACTAACTATGGGCAGGGCACGGTGACTCATGCCTGTAATCCCAGCACTTTAAGAGGCCAAGGTGGGTAGATCACCTGAAATCAGGAGTTCGAGACCAGCCTGGCCAACATGGTGAAACCCTGTCTCTACTAAAAATACAAAAATTAGCCGGGCGTAGTGGCATGTGCCTGTAATCTCAGTTACTCCGGAGGCTGAGGCGGGAAAATAATTTGAACCCAGGAGGCAGAAGTTGCAGTCAGCTGAAATCGCACCATTGCACTTCGGCCTGGGTGACAGAGCAAGACTGCATCTCAAAAATAAATAAATAAATACATAAAAATATGTGGTTTAATTTCCTTTATTATTGCTATTTTGCTCTACTGGAGTTTTAATTCTTTTATTTATTCCTATTTTATTTATGTTTATCAGACTTTCTGTTTTATAGCTTTTTGGTTTTGCTTAGAAAAGCTTATCCCAGGCAGGGCACGGTGGCTCACAGCTATAATCCCAGCACTTTGAGAGACCGAGGCAAGCAGATCACTTGAGGTCAGGAGTTTGAGACCAGCCTGGCCAACATTGTGAAATCCTGTCTCTACTAAAAATACAAAAATGAGCTGCGCATGGTGGCACGTGCCTGTAATCCCAGCTACTTGGGAGGCTGAGGCAGGAGAATCACTTGAACTGAGATAACGCCACTGCACTCCAATCTGGGAGACAGAGTAAGACTCAGTCTCAGCACATACACACACACAAAAGCTTAGATTGGGATAAATAAAATCACCTGTGTTCTTTTCCAGTACTTGTTTTAAGTTTGTATTACTGAGCCATCTGAGTTTTTTCGCAGTCCCAATACAGTCCCTTCCACGGAGATATCTAGATCTATTTCTTGGGTGTATTCTGTTCCATTGAAGCGCTTTTGCTTATTTCATCAACAGTACACCAGTTAAAGCAAAAAAGCTTTATAACTTAATTATTCATTTAATATTTGGTGGGGGATATATCTTTCTTGGTTTTTTATTTTCCCAAAAAAACTTTCTGGATAGTCGACTTTTGTTCATTTTTTTGCAGGCGAACTTTAAATTCATTTTCATAACTACAAACTGAATGTCCCCTAAGCAAACTGGTTTGAATTTAGGTCCTTAAAGAGTCTGGGGCATCACTGGGAAACCATGCCTGCTTGAGGGATGGAAGCAAAGTGTGAGTGAAGCGAGGAGGTGCTGGAAGCCAGGGCCAGAAGCCTCCTGCGGAGCCTGTGAGGTACCCGGCAGAGCAGGGCCCACTTGCCAGAAGTGTTCCCGCACCTCACAGGCAGAGCTGGAGGGAGGAGGGGCCAACCCTGCAGGAGCCCCACTGGGGGCAGATCAAAGACAAGCGCAGCCAACAGTTCTTCACAGCTGAGTGACACAAACAAGAGGGGTGCCAGGCCAGGGCTGATGGAATTGCCATGGGTGACCAGAAGGCTCAGCAGGCCATCTAAAGGGCGCCTCCCCAGCACCTGGCCTTGGCCCGACCCAGAGGGTGTTCAAGGTACCCAGTAAATCTGTGATGAACAGATAAATAAGTGCATGAAGGCTAACTCCAGAAGGAGGAGCAGGGGCACGGAAGGAGGACCAAAGGGATGGCATACACATCCCTGGGAAGGCAAAGTGAAGTGAAGGAGGTTGGGGTAAAGCTTTTTTTTTTTTTCCGAGACAGTCTTTTTTTTTTTCTTTTTTTTTTTTTTTAAATACGGGGTTTCACCATGTTGGTCCGGCTGGTATTTAACACCCGACCACAGGTGATCCGCCCGCCTTGGCCTCCACAGTGCTTGGATTACAGGCGTGAGCCACCATGCCCGGCTGAGACAGAGTCTTGCTCTGTTGTCTAGGCTGGAGTGCAGTGGCACAATCTTGGCTCACTACAACCTCTGCCTCCCGGGTTCAAGCGATTCTCCTGCCTCAGCCTCCCAGGTAGCTGGGACTACAGGCACCTGCCACCATGACCAGCTAATTTTTTTGAATTTTTTATTAGAGACCGGTTTCACCACATTAGGCTGGTCTCGATCTCCTGACCTCAGGTGATCTACCTGCCTTGGCATCCCAAAGTGCTGGGATTACAGGCTGACTAGCTCTGTGACTTCAGCCAAGGGAGGGCCTCTCTGAATAACACGCCACAAAGTCCCCTTGGATTTGAGGTAAATTAAGTGACACCACACATACAAAGGGCCTGGTACCTAAGTGCTCAAGAAATGTTAGCTGGTGCCCACTCCAGTTCTTCCTTGGCATTCCTTATAGGAAAACATGAAAGGCCAGACGCGGTGGCTCACGCCTGTAATTCCAGCACTTTGGGAGGCTGAGGTGGGTGGATCACCTTAGGTCGGGAGATCGAGACTAGCCTGACCAACATGGAGAAATCCTGTCTCTAGTAAAATATACAAAATTAGCCAGGCATGGTGGCGGTTGCCTGTAATCCCAGCTACTCAGGAGACTGAGACAGAAGAATCGCTTGAACCCAGGAGGTGGAGGTTGCGGTGAACTGAGATCGCGCCATTGCACTCCAGCCTGGGCAACAAGAGCAAAACCCCGTCTCAAAAAAAAAAAAAAGAAAGAAAGAATACATGAAAGACTGACCACTCTTGGGCTATTTGGATACCTCAGGCCTTTCTCTTATTTTTATATGTAAGAGGATTTCTTTTTTTCTTTTTTTTTTTCTGGACATAGAGTCTCACTCTCTTGCCCAAGCGTGAGCCACCATGCCTGGCCAGCATTTTATTATTATTATTTTTGAGAGGGAGTCACCCTGTTACCCAGTGGGAGTGCAGTGGTGCGATCTCAGCTCACTGCAACCTCTGCCTCCACGGTTCAAGTGATTCTTCTGCCTCAGTCTCCCGAGTAGCTGGGACTACAGATGTGTGCCACTGCACCCAGGTAATTTTTTTGTATTTTTAGTAGAGATGGGGTTCCACCATGTTGGCCAGGCTGCTCTTGAACTCCTGGCCTTAAGTGATCTGCCCGCCTTGGCCTCCCAAAGTGCCGGGATTACAGGTGTGAGCCACCACGCCAAGCCTTTTCCTACCTTTCTTCCTTCTTTCCTCCTTCCTCCCTCTGGAAATATCATCTCTGTGAGCGGGAAGTGGGGGCTTGACTATGGCTGGCACCTTCGCGTCCTGCACAGGTTTGTGGATGCGTGAATTAAGATTTCTGAGACCGCAACTAAAACCCCACTTATTCCTTTTGCTAAAGCAGGTTATGTTGGGCCTCGTTAGGGAATTATAGCTTTAACTCAAGCAATACCTATTTGTTGTCAACCCAAGGCTGATGATAGGTTGAGAATAATTTCAATTCATTTTTTCATTCTGTCTACTCTTAGTAAATATCGTCTGAAATACAATGTGCTTTTCACCATGAATTTTTTTGAAAAGCAGATCGGCAGCTTTGCATAACAAACACCACTCCTGAGCTGCCCAGCATGGGGAGAAAGAAGAGGCCGCCTGGGTTGCACCCTTTCCTGGCCAGCTGTGTTGACTTAGTACGGCTGACCTCTCTGCACCGGAGCTTCCTTATCTGCACCAGGGAGATGACAGCTGTGCCTGACTCCCAGGTTTATGAAGAGGATTAGAGGAGCATTAGTAAGCGCAGTGTTGGTAGTAGGGACAGGCAAACAGAAGGCTCTCAGTGCAGGGTAGTTAGCAACCCCATTAGACTCAGACACTGAAGCAAATTGAAGGAAATGCAGTAAACTACACAGTTTATTTACAAAAATGCAATGACATCATACAAAATTGAAAATATTAGCTTCTTCAAGAGCATAAAGGATTCCCTTACTAAGACCTATGGAGCAAAATATTATTATCAGTATTTTTCTTGAGCATCTACTATGGGCTAGGAACTGTTTATAGACACTCAGGTTAAATCCTGGACCACGCCCTCAGGGTGGTCCACCTGAGCCCAAAACACCCTATCCGCTGTAGCTCACTAGCCCCCTCATTCTGTTCTGTGACACTTAACAGTTTAAATTTCCTCTACTTAGCCCTTAGGACTACACAAGGACCACTTCCGCGAAATCATTCTGGGTATTTCCTGACACAAGAATCTGCCTTTTACCTCCCCCACGGACAACGGGCCTGAAATTGTCCTCCTGCCGGAGGGAAGGCCGCCCATCCCTTTCCAGGCTCTGTGCCCCCATTTCCTCGTCCTCCTCTTTGGCTGGCTATGGGTAGAGGGAGCGCTTGGGAACCCTAAAGCTTGGTGCCCACTAGGCAGGGAGTAGGGGCTCACGCCTGTAGTTCCAGCACTTTGGGAGGCCGAGGCGCGTGGATCACTAGATCAGGAGTTTGAGACCCGCCTGGGCAACACAGTAAAACCCCAACTTTAGTAATAACACACACACAAAAAAAATAGTCGGGCGTGTTGGCATCCTCCTGTAATCCCAGCTACTAGGGAGGCTGAAGCAGGAGACTCGCTTGAACCCGGGAGGCAGAGGTTGCAGTGAGCTGAAATTGTGCCGCTGCACGACAGAGTGAGACTCCCTCTCAAAAAACAAAAAAAAAGAAAGAAAAAGAAAGAAAAGCTTGGTGTTCCCCCAAATCTTCTCACCCAGCACATATCTCCTTGTCTATCTTCCTGGTGTCTAGACACTGAGGCTACGGAAGGGCTGAACCAAGCTGGTCAGCCCTTTACTTCAAGGCCGGGGGCCAGAGGCAGGGTGGGCAGGGACGGGTTAGAGGAAGGAGTAACGCTGGGTTTTGCAGGAGCTGGGTCTGCAACCACAACATCCAGCCCTGCAGGGGCGTTAATTCAGGGGCGTCCCCCGCCCCCACCCCGACCCCATCCCCTGGAGCTGCAGTTGGAAGCTGGGTCTTGGCCTGGCGCTCCGGAGCAGCCCCCCAGCCCACACGATACGTTTTTGCGTAATGCAGGGTGGAAGGGGGAAACGACTACACAAGCCCCTGGTTCATCAAATGGACACACGTTGGCATCTACTGTGCCACCTGCTCCGTGCCGGGCTCTTTGGGGAACGTGATCGGCCTTGGTGCCTGCCCACAGAATGCAACCTGGGGAAAGGAATTCGTCGCTTTCCTCAGCAGTCTTTATCAAAAAAGTCAGTCTTTCAACGAAAACAGCAAGTGAGCTGTAAGGATCCTGCCAGCAGCGGGACATAAAGCCGATCGAGAACCTCTGCTGAGGCAAGGAACACGCGCGTAGAGGCTCTTCTTAGGATCCCAATACGCCTCACTTCCCAGCCACACTCAAGATGGCCGTCGGTCCGATCCTGGGCTCCGCCCAGGCGCACTTCCGCCTACCACTCTAAACATGGCTCCTCCTGAGGCGGGACCAAGAGCGGAAGTGGGTGTGACGGGGACGGGGGCCCGGTGGGCTAGCAGAGGAAAGATACTGGGGAGTGAGATCTGTGGGGTTCGGAGCGATGATTCCCCCACAGGAGGCATCCGCCAGGCGGCGGGAGATCGAGGACAAGCTGAAGCAGGTGGGCATGGGGCTGGGAGGCTGGGGAGGAGGTGAGGGAAAGGGGCCAACAGCGGGGCCTGGGTGTCTACTCGGAGAGGAGGCAGCGGTGGGAGGGAGCGCACCCTGCGAGATGGGTTTGGGGGCTAGGCCATGGGGTCGGGACGCAGTGGTCTCCTTTAGCCTCTGGCTTCTGGTGATGTCCTCCCCTTCCCTGCCCCTAGGAGGAGGAGACGCTGTCCTTCATCCGAGACAGCCTGGAGAAGAGCGACCAGCTCACTAAGAACATGGTGAGTCTCCCCGCACCTGGGGGAGGGCGGCAGTCCTCCGGACCCTGGGGGACAGCCTTGCCACCTGGCAGTTCCGGTTCCTGCGGCCTGGGGTTCTGGGACGGGTAGCGACGGAGGCAGTGTGTGAGTTTCCCTAGCAGCAGTGCGGCATCTCTCCTCCCTAGCCCCCTCCTCATGTTCCGCCCCTCTCTGAGGAGGAAGCACATCCCACTGGCCTGGACTTGCTGCTTTCTGTCTAAACTCGCCGTTCTTCCTTCTCTCCTTCTGCAAACACTGAGACTGACCAGGTGGGCTCTGTACTGGGCATGTGTCCTCGTCAATGGACCCTCTGCCCAGGAGGTTGGCACTTTGAGATTCCTGAGGGCAGAGAAGACTCAGCCTTCAGTCCAGAGGACTTTAGGGGAAAGAGCTCTGAAGTCAGGCAGATCTGGGATCTAGTCCTTGCCTTGCTGCTTGGATGTGCGGCTCCTGATACATGACTCTGGTGTCCGCGAATTTATTTGCTAAAGCAGAGACTGTGCCAGCCTCCCAATGTGTCTGTAACGGCCATTTGCGCTAATGCAAGCGACTGCATCTTGCACAGTGCCTGGTGTATAATAGGTACTCAATAAATGAGTTTCCTTCTTTATTCCTAGGGGAGACTAGAAAAGCACCAAGTGAATAAATACAAACTAGTATTTGTATTTAGTCACACAATAATAAAGTCTTAGTCCTTTTTTAAAAATTTGTATTTAAAAAAAATTTTTTTTTTTTGAGTGAAAGGGTCTTGCTCTGTCATGCAGGCTAGAGGGCAGTGGCATGATGGTAGCTCACTGCAGTCTCTAAATTCTGGGCTCAGGCAGTCCTCCTGCCTCAGCCTCCTAGTAGCTGGGACTGTAGGCACACACCATCATGCCTTGCTAATTGTGAGTGTGTGTGTGTGTGTGTGTGTAGACAGGGTCTCACCGTGTTGTCCAGGCTGATTTTGAACTCCTAGGCTCAAGCAATCCTCCTGCCTCAGCCTCCCAAATTGCTGGGATTACAGGCATGAACCATCATGCCCAGTTTCTAGTCATTATTTAATGAGTTTCATCCTTAAGGAGGGTTTTGAAGATACCAGCAATGCATTTGAGGCTACTCTGTATGAAATTACCTCCAATCCAGTTTAGGAATGCTTCAGAGAGAGCAGAAGTTGAGATTTGGAGATTTGGCTTCAAAGGGTGGAGAGGAAGCCATCTTGGGCTGATTATTTTAGGAAGCATTAATTTGATGCTTGGTTTGCTTTCAAATTAAATTTCAATCAATTTGTCTTAGACCACCTACTATACGCCAGGCAAATGATAGGTGCCGAGGACACAGTGGGGAACAGATACACACTGTTCCTTCCCTTGTGGAGTTTATTATCTAGAAACCAGATAAAAGGCAGGAAATGCCACAGGTGGGTGTGTAGAAGCAGAGCTGGGACCACCGTGAGGCCTGAGATCAAGAGGCTTCCCTCCCGCAGGTGTCTATCTTATCATCCTTTGAGAGCCGCCTTATGAAGCTGGAGAATTCCATCATCCCTGTGCACAAGCAGACGGAGAATCTGCAGCGGCTGCAGGAGAATGTGGAGAAGACGCTGTCCTGCCTGGACCATGTCATCAGCTACTACCATGTGGCCAGTGACACTGAGAAGATCATCAGAGAGGGGTGAGTAAGGCCCAGAGGGTCAATTCTTAATGCCTCTTGGACCAACAGCCCTAGTCCTTAAAAGGGAGGAGGGGTAGAATATATTTAAGCCTGGAGTCCCCTGTATTAATTCTCTTCTTCCCCTTCCAAATACTTTGTCCTTAGCCCCTCTTCATCCCCATTGCCCCAGCCTGATCTGGCTCTTCTCCTTCCCAGTCCCACAGGTAGGCTGGAAGAGTACCTGGGAAGCATGGCCAAGATTCAGAAGGCAGTGGAGTATTTCCAGGACAACAGCCCAGACAGCCCAGAACTCAATAAAGTGGTAAGGGATCAGCAGAATAATGTGAGAGGTTTGAGGACATCAGTCTCTGCCCTGGTCTCATGAGGGACATGGGGCCAGCATGAGGATGTATGCGGTAGAATACACAGAAGGATAAGACACTACATCCTATAGGCATTAGGATCTCTGCCTCAAGAATTACAATTTTTTATTATTAAAAATTCTTTATTATAAATTTTTTAAATTCTAAAAATTAATTTATATTATAAATTACATATGTTTGATTTTTTTTTTTTTGGGAGGGATTCCCACTCTCACTCAAGCTGGAATGCAGTGCTCGGCTCACTGCAACCTCGTCCAAGCGATTCTCCTGCCTCAGCCTCCTGAGTAGCTGGGACTACAGGTGTGCGCCACCACACCTGGCTAATTTTTGTATTTTTAGTAGCGATGGGGTTTCACCATGTTGGCCGGTCTGGTCTCAAACTCCTGACCTCAAGTGATCCTCCGCCTTGGCCTGGGATTACAGGCATGAGCCATTGCACCCAGCCACATTTGATTTTAAAAATGCATTCGTTGTTTCTTTATTTTGGTTAAAAATGTGTAATATAAAACATGCTTTTTTTTTTTGAGATGGAGTTTTGCTCTTGTTGCACAAGCTGGAGTGCAATGGCGCGATCTCAGCTCACTGCAACCTCCACCTTCCAGATTCAAGCAATTCTCCTTCCTCAGCCTCCTGAGTAGCTGGGATTACAGGTGCATGCCACCATGCCCGGCTAATTTTTTTTTTTTTTGTATTTTTAGTATAAACAGGGTTTCACCATGTTATCCAGGCTGGTTTCATACTCCTGACTTCAGGTGATCTACCTGCCTTGGCCTCCCAAAGTGCTAGGATTACACGCGTGAGCTACCACGCCCAGCCAAAATGTACTATTTTAACTCTAAGTTGACAGTGGACCATCTTGGCCAACATGGTGAAATACAAAAATTAGCCGGGCATGGTGGCACGTGCCTCTAGTCTCAGCTACTTGGGAGGCTGAGGCAGAAGAATTGTTTGAACCCGGGAGGCAGAGGTTGCAGTGAGCCGAGACCGTGCCACTGCACTCCAGCCTGGTGACAGAGCAAGACTCCGTCTCGAAAAACAAAAACAAAAAACAGTGGCATTAAGTACATTCACATTGTTGTGTAGCCCTCACCATTATTATCTCCACAAGTATGTTCATCTTCCCCAAGTGAAACTCCACACCCATCAAACACTAACTCCCCATTCTCCCTTCCTCTGTCTTCTGGTAACCACCATTCCACTTTCTGTTTCTGTGACTCTACTCTAGGGACCTGAATCTATGTGACTTTTTTTGCATTATGTCTTTTTAATATATATTTTTTAAGAGACAGGGTCTGAGCTGGGCACGGTGGCTCATGCCCGTAATCCCAGCACTTTGGGAGGCTGAGGCGTGTGGATCACCTGAGGTCGGGAGTTCAAGACCAGACTGATCAACATGGAGAAACCCCATCTCTACTAAAAATACAAAATTAGCCAGGTGTGGTGGCGCACGCCTGTAATCCCAGCTATTTGGGAGGCTGAGGCAGGAGAATCGCTTGAACCCATAGGTGTAGATTGTGGTAAGCCGAGACTGCGCCATTGCACTCCAGCCTGGGCAACAAGAGCAAAACCCCGTCTCAAAAAAAAATAAAAAATAAAAAGAGACAGGGTCTGGCTTTGTCACCCAGGCCAGACTGCAGTGGCACAACCATAGCTACTACAGCCTCAAACTCCTGGGCTCAAGCAATCCTCCCGCCTCAGCCTTCCGAATAGCTGGGCCCACAGGCATGTGCCACCATGCCCAGCTAAGTTTTAAATTTTTTGTAGGCTGGTCTCAAACTACTGTCCTCAAGTGATCTCCCACCTTGGCCTCTCCAAGTGTTGGGAGAGATTACAGGCATGAGCCACTGTACCTGCCTGCCTTATATCTTTGCATTTAAGTTTTGGGGTTATTAGGTCATCAGAGAAAGATGGTAGCTGGGCCTCTGGAAATCACAAATCTATTTTCCGCCTTAATGGATTTGCCTATTCTGAACTTCTAATATAAATGGTATCTTATAATACATGGTCTTTTGTGACTGGCTTCTTTCACTTAGCGTGATGCTTTCAAGATCCGTCCATGCTATAGCGTGTGTTAGTACTTCATTCCTTCTTCTTGCCATATGATACTCCCTTGTGTGGGCAGACCACATTTTCTTTTTGAGATGGAGTCTTGGCTGGGTGCAGTGGCTCATGCCTGTAATCCCAGCAGTTTGGGAGGCTAAGGCAGGCAGATCACCTGAGATCAGGAGTTCAAGACTAGCCTGGCCAACATGGTGAAACATTGTCTCTAAAAAAAAAAAAGAAAGAAAAGGAAAAAAAAACGACAGAGCCTCACTCTGTCACCCAGGCTGGAATACAGTGGCAGCTCGATCTCGGCTCACTGCAACCTCCACCTCCCGGGTTCAAGCAATTCTCTGCCTCAACCTCCTGAGTAGCTGGGATTATAGGCGCCACCAACATGCCCAGCTTATTTTTTGTATTTTTAGTAGAGACAGGGTTTCACCATCTTGGTGAGGCTGGTCTTGAACTCCTGACCTCATGATCCACCTGCTTCAGCCTCCCAAAGTGCTGGGATTACAGGCGTGAGCCACCGCACCCAGCCCAGACCACGTTTTCTTTAGCCATTTATCCTCTGATGGACACTTGGGTTGTTTGCAATTTTTGCCTCTTGTGAATAATACTGCTCTAAACCCTCTTAAACACATCATCTTATGGACAGATTTATTCTCTTCTATGTTTGTGATACCTGTCTCTTATCAGATATGTAGTTTACAAATATTTTCTCTCATTCTATGGGTTGTCCTTACTTTGTTGATGGTATTCTTTGCAGCACAAAAGTTTTCAATTTGATATTGTCCAATTTATTTATTTATTTTCTTTGGCAAAACCCTCACTAACAAGGAGACATTAACGATGCAGTGAGAAAATAATCAGCCAGGATTTATTAAGCACCCACTTTCTTGTAAAACCCTGGGTTTTACCTGTAAACATAAATTTTGAGAGAACATGAAGTCAAGGAGTCACCAAAGCCGCTTCCCGACGTTTCTTCTTTGGTTAAAGGATATCAGGGCAGAAAAGGGCAGAGGCCCCGGGTTTGGAAGACAGAGCTTGCTCAGGCAGGGACCGGCCAGGAGTGGCAGAACACTGAAGCAGCAGGCACCCACTTCCTTCTGTCATCCCTGCAGAAACTGCTCTTTGAGAGGGGGAAGGAGTCCCTGGAGTCTGAGTTCCGGAGCCTGATGACACGGCACAGTAAGGTCGTCTCGCCTGTGCTCATCTTGGATCTGATCAGTGGTGACGATGATCTGGAGGCCCAGGAGGATGTGGCCCTGGAGCACCTGCCCGAGAGCGTGCTCCAGGATGTCATTCGCATCTCCCGCTGGCTGGTGGAATATGGCCGCAACCAAGGTGAGGGGTTCTGGCTCGGCCGTGTGGCATGCCAGAGGCAGAGGGAGTTTTCTCCCCTTTATTCTTTAATCCACCTGTCATGGGTTTTTTTTGATAAAAGAAAGTTTAACTGGGGCTGGGTGCATTGGCTCACACCTGTAATCCCAGCACTTTGGGAGGCTGAGGCGGGTGGATCACGAGGTCAGGAGTTCGAGACCAGGCTGACCAACATAGTGAAACCCTGTCTCTACTAAAAATGCAAAAATTAGCCGGGTGTGGTGGCACATGCCTGTAATCCCAGCTACTTCAGAGGCTGAGGCAAGAGAATGGCTTGAACCCAGGAGACAGAGGTTGCAGTGAGCTGAGATCACACCACTGCACTCCAGCCTGGGTGACAGAGTGAGTTTCCAGGAAAAAAAAAAAAAAAGAGAAGTTCAACTGGAACCAATATAAACAACAGTTTTATGACTTACATATCAGATTGTGAATCTAGGTAAATTCAAAGTTTTCTTGACTTGGTTTTTATGTTCCTTTGCCTTTTTTGATTAGTTGTAAAATATTCAAATGGTACAGAAAGCCACGGGTGAAAAGTCAGAGTCCATCTCCCACTTCCCTGATGCCTACATGACATAACCCAAAGATGAGCACTGTTAAGTTTTATCTATGCTGGGCGCAGTGGCTATGCCTGTAATCCTAACACTTTGGGAGGCTGAGGCATGTGGATCGCTTCAGCTCAGGAGTTCGAGACCTGGCCAACATGGCTAAACCCTGTCTCTACAAAAAATATAAAAACTAGCTGGGTGTGGTGACACATGCCTGTAGTCCCAGCTACTCGGAAGGTGAGGTGGGGGAATGACTTGAACCTGGGAGGCGGAGGTTGCGGTGAGCTGAGATCACGCCACTGCACTCCACCCTGGGCGACAGAGTGAGACTCTGTCTCAAAAGAAAGAAAAAAAGGTTTATGCCCTTCTAAAAAAAAAAAAATCTTTTTTTTTTTTGAGACAAAGTCTTGCTCTGTTGTTCAGACTGGAGTGCAGTGGCGTGATCTTGGCTCACTGCAACCTCCACTGCCCAGGCTTAAGCAGTTCTCCTGCTTCAACCTCCCAAGTAGCTGGGATTATAGGCACACACCACTGCATGTGGCTAATTTTTTTTTTCTTTTTTCTTTTTTGTGTGTGTGTTTTTAGTAGAGACAGGGTTTCACCATGTTGGCCAGGCTGGTCTTGAACTCCTGACCTCAGGTAATCCACCCGCCTCAGCCTCCCAAAGTGCTAGGATACAGGCATGAGCCACCATGCCCAGCCCCCCAAAAAATCTTCATGCAGATCTTTGTGTGTGTGTGTGTGTGTGTGTGTGTGTGTAAGAGAGAGAATATGTGTGTGTATCTTCTAAGTCTCAAATGGAAGGGCATGTACTTACACTGGCTTATGATATTATTTTTTAACTTCATGATATGCCTTGAGATTGTTTCATATCAATACATGTAGATTTGCTTTGTTCTTTTAAACAGCTATATAATATTCCGTGACATGATGTTGCCATCATTTCTTTACCCAGTCCTAAGATTAGAAAAAGAAATCTTTAAGCGAAAATTTTAGAAAATAAAAATTCCAATAGATATTCAGTGTGGCACTTTGTTTTTTTTGAGACGGAGTCTTGCTGTTGCCCAGGCTGGAGTGCAGTGGCGTTATCTCGGCTCGCTGCAACCTCTGCCTCTCGAGTTCAGGCAGTTCTACTGCCTAAGTCTCCTGAGTAGCTGGGATTACACCACCATGCCCAGCTAATTTTTGTATTTTTTGGTAGAGACGGGGTTTTGCCACGTTGGCCGGGCTGGTTTTGAACTCCTGACCTCAGGTGATCCGCCTGCCTTGGCCTCCACAAGTGCTGGGATTACAGGCATGAGCCACCTTGCCTGGCAATGTTGCACTTTTTCGCCCTCCAAGCTCTTCTCTTTGTTAGTGTGCACACATACCAAGTTGTCAGTGTGGGCTTGCCTTCCCCCAGAACTGTGTGGTGGCAGGTCTCATGGCTGTGATGTATCTGACCACATGAACATATCGTGGCTTATGAGCTGGGCTTGGCAGAAGATTTTCAGGAGCTCCTTAGGATCGAGAGGGAGGCCCAGGGGACAACCTCCAGACCTCTCGGCCCATGCCTCTGTGTGTTGGTCCATTTCTCACATCGGGGTTCCTTGTAAGCTATTTGTTGGGAACTTCTGAAATCCACCATAGTTTCCATGTCCTTTTCTTCAGTCACATGTGCAAGGGGATCTTCCCGTTTTTGTTTTTGTTTGAGACAGAGTCTCGCTCTGTCGCCCAGGCTGGAGTGCAGTGGCGCAATCTTGGCTCCTGCAACCTCTGCCTCCCAGGTTCAAGCGATTCTCCTGCCTCAGCCTCCCAAGTAGCTGGGTCTACAGGCGTGTGCCACCATGCCTTGCTAAATTTTGTATTTTTAGTAAAGACGGGGTTTCACCATGTTAGCCAGGATGGTCCCGATCTCCTGACCTCATGATCCACCCTCCTCGACCTCCCAAAGTTCTGGGATTACAGGCGTGAGCCACCACACCCAGCCTGATGTTCCCGTTTTTCAGCATTGAGAATTGTACCAAAATGGACATACCTGTGTAGATTGCTTTTTCCTTTGAGGAAGTTCTTGGGGGTTTATTCTCAAGGGTGCAGGGATTAGGTGAAATTGTCTAAAGATACTTGTAACCTTCTTGTTATCACTAGCTCCTCTCCAAATAGATTGAGCCAATCGACGGACTCATTGACAGTTCTGTGGCCATTTGTTCATTAATTTTGATTTTTGCTATCTGATAGGACTATCACAGTCCTCTAATTTTTTTTAACTTTCACTTTATTTATGTATTTATTATTACTGTTTTTGAGATGGAGTCCCGCTTTGTCACCAGGCTGGTATGCAGTGGCATGATCTTGGCTTGCTGCAACCTCTGCCTCCTGAGTTCAAGAGATTCTCCTGCCTCAGCCTCTTGAGTAGCTGGGACTACAGGTGCACGCCACTACGCCCAGCTAATTTTTGTATTTTTTAGTAGGGATGGGGTTTCACCATGTTGGCCAGGATGGTCTCGATCTCCTGACCTTGTGATCCGCGTGCCTTGGCCTCCCAAAGGGTTGGGATCACAGGTGTGAGCCACCGCGCCCGGCCTAATGTGTACTTTATGAATGACTAAAGATGTGTGTTCTTCATTCACTGACATTTGTTGTCTTTTTGCCTCCTATGAATTGCTCATGTTCTTTGACCCCTTACCAAGTTGAATCTGGATGTTAACTTTATGTTTTTTATTTTTATTTTTTAAAGTACCATTCAAAACTTACAACTAGGGCTGGGCGAGGTGGCTCATGCCTGTAATCCCAGCACTTTGGGAGGCTGAGGTGGGTGGATCATTTGAGGTCAGGAGTTCAAGACGAGCCTGGCCAACATGGTGAAACCCCATCTCTACTAAAAAATACAAAAAATAGCTGGGTGGTAGTGGCATGTGCCTGTAATCCCAGCTACTCGAGATGCTGAGACAGGAGAATTGCTTGAGCCCGCGAGGTGGAGGTTGTAGTGAGCCGAGGTCACACCACTGCACTTAGTCTGGGCAACAGAGTAAGACCCTGTCTCAAAAACAGAACCAAAAAAACCCGAAAAACTTACAACTAATTATCAGTTCTATTAGAGGGTATTTTTCTCTTTTGAGACTTTGCCTGGCTGGACGTAGTGGCTCATGCCTGTAATCCCAGCACTCTGGGAGGCTGAAGTGGGCAGATTGCTTGAGCCCAGGAGGTGAAGCCTGCAGTGAGCCATGATGGTGCCACTGCACTCCAGCCTGGGCAACAGAGAAAGACCCTGTCTCAAAAAAAAAAAAAAAAAAAAACTTTGAAAGACTGCCTGATTTGGGACAAGACGTGGGTGGCTTGTGACCCAGAATGGAGAGCAGATGCTAGGAAGGGTTGACAGGTAGACGTGGCAGGTCTGCAAGGCTAGGCAGGGCCTGGCAGCCATACCTCTATCGCTCCGTGTTTCCTTAGATTTCATGAACGTCTACTACCAGATACGTTCCAGCCAGCTGGACCGCTCCATCAAGGGCCTGAAGGAGCATTTCCATAAGAGCAGTTCTTCCTCTGGGGTTCCCTACTCCCCCGCTATACCCAACAAGAGGAAAGACACACCTACCAAGAAGCCAGTCAAGCGGCCAGGTGAGCCCCCATCCTGGCCCGTCTCTGCCACAGCCGGAGGCTGACTGGGACCTGCACTGCTTTTGTCCAATATATCGTTTGCAGCATCAGACCCCTCCAGAGCCTGTTGTCATGGTAACCCTGACTATAGGTACACAGGACAGAAAGCAAGTGTCTGCCCACCCAGTGAGGCCCCCCAAGAGTGAGGCTCTTCTTTCCAGCCAGCAGAGCCTGGGGATTACACAGCTTCTTGTAGTGGGGGGCTTATAGGTGCTCGGTTAATCTCGTCTGAGATAGGCTGCAGAGGCCTCCAGGGCAGAGCCCCTGCCTAGGCCCCCTCCCTCACACACACATCACCCTGTCAGGAGGCCTGGCACACTGCTGCAGCCAGGAAGGATGCTGGGATAGTGAGGGGACAGGCACTCCAACCTCCACCTTCCAGAAGAGCAAGGTGACCCGAAGTGATGTGTAGCTGAGAGCTGGATGGGGAGAATTTCACTTTCCCGGTCAATCCAGAAAGGAAAGAAACCCCAGAGCATCCTCTCAGAAGAACATAAACTGGCTTTGGGCCCCAGTGCGAGTCGGTGCCTTGTGGAAAAGGGCACCATGATGAGAGGCCTGGGCGGGGCTGTCGCTGTCCTGGGTGAACATCTCGTCATCTCTGTTCTTTCTCACTGGCATCATGTCCCTTGTAGTCTGTGCTCCAGGTAAATAGTGTCTCTGTGAGCCACAGCTTGGCAAGCCTGGTCTCGCCACCGAGACATGCTTCCCGCAGCTTGAGGAGGTGCTGGGATGTTCCAGTGGGGACTTGGTTATTAGGTGGGACTGAGATTGCTCTGGGAGAGAAAGCTGGAGACGCCGGGGCTGCTCCCACCCAGGCTGGCCCCCCGCCCAGCTGCTGCTGCTGCAGGCATCTGCCCTAGTTGTTGTGGAACCTGCTTCTTGTGACAACAGGCTTTGGGTAGAGCTTACTCACACCCTCGGTTTCTCCAGTTCCTACCTGCCCTACCCCTCACAGGGCGAGGTGTCTGCTCCACAAGAGCACCTGCGGCCCTGCAGGCCTTTGTTTAGGGTTTGGAGAAACAGGCAAAACATGGGCTGCTCTCAGAGGCACAAGTGAGTAGAGCATTAGGGAGCTGGGGCCTGGGGCCTTCTCCCTCCAGTGTAGATGTCCTGCCCACCCAGACAAAACCTGCTACCAGCGGGGGCTGCCAGCCCAGCCTGTGGGCTCAGCTGCCTGCATGGCGGCCGGGGCATTTCTGTGTCGTCTGTGTGGTGCAGAGCCGCTGTCTCCATAAGGCTGTGAGGCTGCTTGGGCCCCAGCTACTCTGCGCTCGCTTCGTCTTCTGCCTGGTTCCATGGCAGGCCCCCTGGAGGCCCCAGAGCCCTATCTGCACTGCCCTAAGAGTGCCCGCTGGCCATGCAGCTCCCCGGCCTTTCAGGATCTGATCCCAGGGAGCTCACAGTGGACCATTTGCCCCAGAGACACAAGAGGAAAACTCTCCGGCTGTGGGGGTCCGTGTGGTTTCAAGAGTCGTCAGGAACTGGTGGGCTCAGGACTGATGTCAGGCTCTAGGGAATCAAGCCCCAGGGACGTTGGTTCCCACTTCTGAGGAGAGGGGCAGGGAGGCCTCCCAGGTAAAGCACTGACCTCAGCATCCCTGGAGGTAATTGGGTGCCTGATGGGTTTGGTGGCTACCAGATCCACATTCCCGACCCACATCCTGCGGGCGTGCATCTGCATCTGCTCCTGGTGGGTGGTGGGACAAGAATCAGATTCACTCATTAGTGAGCCATGCTTGCTGAAGGGGAGAGAATGAGCAAGGCAGATGTGAGCCAGGCCATGGGACTTGGTTATTAGGAGCTAATTGTGAGCTGGGTATGGTGGCTCATGCCTGTAATCCCAACGCTTTGGGAGGCTGAGGCAGGTGGATCACCTGAGGTCAAGAGTTCGAGACCAGCCTTGCCAACATGGTGAAACTCCATCTCTATTAAAATTAGAAAAAAAATTAGCTGGGCTTGGTGGCACATGCCTGTAATTCTAGCTACTCAGGAGGCTGAGGCAGGAGAATAGTTTGAACCCGGGAGGCAGGGTTGCAGTGAGCTGAAATCAAGCCACTGCACTCCAGCCTGGGTGACAGGACGAGACTCTGTCTCAAAAAAAGAAGAAAAAAAAGGAGCTAGTTGTGTGGTGTGGTGCGGTGCGGTGCGGTGCGGTGCAAGCAGTGAGCCTCCAGACTGCCCCTTCCTCCCTCAGCTTTCTGAGGAGCTGCCAGGATACAGCATCCTCACTGCTCAGATACGCAGTGGGGGGCAGGGGCATCCCGGGTGCCTTCCTTCTCCCATACATTTTGTTAATAAGGCAGCTGCACTTGTCTACTTGAGATGCGAGTTGATTTCTCCACGTCTTCGGCCCCGAGTTGTCTCATTCCCACGGAGGAGGCTGACCCAGGTGGCTGTGGGCACTGCCGTTTTTGTTCTGATTGTTTTCACTTGTGATATTAACTTTTGTTTTCTTCCCCCATGCCAAGAGCATATACCTTCTCCTTCCGAGTGCACCCTCCAGGCTCTCTGTGTGGTGGCTTCTGTTAACCCCTTCTTGGCTTTCGGATTTTTTTCCTGTGGCTTTGGTGGTTTGGAGAACTCCGGTGTGTGGGCTAGGCTGCCTCTGGGTCTGTCAGCCTTCCGCCCTGGGCATGGCGCTCCCCGAAAGTTCAGTCGGGATGGCTTCCCACTGGCTGCTGTTCAGCTTATGTCCCAACACTGAGCATGCTCAGAGAACTCTGCCTGGAGTTTGGGGCTGGGCTGGGGGCCCGCTGGCTTCAGGGTGCCCCCAGGCTCTGCCACCCTGGTCGTGCCCTCTGGGTGTGAGAGCTTTATCACCGGCTCCTCCCACCTGAGCCCCTGCCTATTCTGATTACAGGGCCACTCCGTGGTATTTTTTATTTTAACTTTTCCTGGTGGATCTTGGTCCATGTTATCTCTGTCACCCTCGGTCCTTTCAGAAATCAACTGAAATCCAGAACAAGGAGGGTCAGCAGTAGAATCAAGGCTCCTTTGGAGAAGAAAATGATTCCTTTCCTCCGTTCTTGTCCCCAGGGTCTCTGATGGTCCCAGGGAAGGGCCTGCTCACTGTTGTGGGGCTGGGTGTGGGGCCTGGGGGCAGGTGGAGGGCCGCTGCTGTTTTCTCTCACTCATTTCCTAGGTCTTCTTATCTCCTCTCTGTGTGGCTCTGGTGACAGGGACGATCCGTAAGGCTCAGAACCTTCTGAAACAGTATTCCCAGCATGGTCTAGATGGGAAAAAGGGGGGCTCTAACCTCATTCCTCTGGAAGGTAATCACCCTGTGTTCCCTCCCGTCCCTTCCTCCTCCACTGTGTGTCCAGGCACTTGGCAGGGCAGAGCCTCCCCCAGGAGGGCCTCGGGAGAAATCCTGAGGGGAGCAGGGTGGGAACGGCAGGTCCCTGATGCCGCTCGGGCTTCAGCGGGTGCAGGGACGGTTTCGCGGCCCTCGGCCTGGTCCTCTCTGGCTGATGGCAGCTCTGCCCTCCCTGAGGCTTCCCTCCTCCCCTCCCTGTCTCTGTCCTCGTCTCCTGTGTGAACCCAGAGAAAGTTATTTGTCTTGGGGCAGCCCTTTCACGCTCAGACCAGCAGTGGCAGGCCCCAGCTGGCCAAGGTCTCCCGGCCTTCCCCTCTTTAGAAAGGGGAGTGTGTACAGCAGGGGACAGGCAAACTGGGGCTTTTCCCAAATACAGTGAGGTGGGGAACCCCCTGGCACCAAGCGTCAGCTCTTCAGCCCCTCCTTGGTCCTTCCCCACTTGCCCTGGGCCTCCAGGCTTGGAGAAGTGAGCAGCTAAGGACGGTCCTGGGTGCTCCCTGAAGTCAGGCTTGAAACGGCTGTTCCCAAGGTAGCTTGAGGTAGAGGAGGGGCTCAGAGCCCTCCCTGATGCCCGCTTCCCATCCCCCATCTGACATCCCCCTCCTGGAGATGAAGGGCTTCTTCCCCGTACCCCAAGGGGCAGCCCGCCTGGCCCCTGGATAAACGCTGCTTGTGTTTGTGCGGCCAACGTCTCGCCAGGTCACGAGCATGATTTCCGAGTTAAGCACCTGTCCGAGGCCCTGAACGACAAGCACAGGCCGCTGGCCGGTGAGTACCGCAGCCCAGCCCGAGGGCGGCCGCTGACACTGCCTTCGCAGCGCGCCCCAAATGGCCTGCTCCTGCCTGGCCCAGCTGGGCCCACTCTGCTCTGAAGATGGGCCAGGCCTATGCGCCTCTCTCTTCACTCTCTCTCTTTTGGGCCTAGGTGTTCTTGCCTCTCTTCACATGGGATTGCGTGCCTGGCTCTCAGGCCTGGGCCAAGGGGAGAAGCTGCTGCTACTTGGAAAGTAGGCAGAGAGGGAAGGCGGCTCCCTTGAGGGGCGGGAGCCCTGACGTCTGTCTCCTGCAACAGCTCAGAGCTCTGACCCCCTCGGAGCCCATCCCTTGGCACACAGGACCAGGCGGTTCTGCCACTGGTTTTATCTCCAGGCGCCCCTGCCACAGCCTCCAGTAGTAGGGTCTGGCCTCCTCCTGGGGCAGCTGGCAACCCCTTTTCTCTGGGAATTACCGGCCTCTTCTCAGATTTTGACCCCATGCCAGCCAGCCTCAGAGGCTGCAGCCCACCACCCTCTTAGACGTTCCAGAAGCCCTGACTGGGGTGGTCACTGCCTTTTCAGGCCCTGCGTTTGCCCACATGGATGACCCCAGTGCCAGCCTCCTTGAGGTGGCACTGCCACCTGCCCACCCTGGGCTGCCCTCTGTCAGGTACAATTCAGAATGCTCAGTCCTGGGGTCAATATCCAGGACGTTGAGTCAGGGACCTTCCCTCCTTATCCTTCTGCCCCTCACCCTCCTACCTCTGCAGAATGCTCAGTCCTGGGGTCAGTATCCAGGATGTTGATTCAGGGATCTTCCCTCCTTATCCTTCCATCCCTCACCCTCCTGCCTCTGGTGTCTGACCCCACTGTCTGCATAGAGCTGAGAATGAAGCCAGAACAAAGGCTGGGCTCAGCTCCCATTGTTCCTCTCACACCTGGCGGGGCCTGCTGGCATCCTTGCAGCTTTCTGCCAGAATAGTTGGCCTCTTCCCCATCTGCTGCTGGTCTGGGCTACAGGCCAGGAGATGGGGGACCCACGACACCCACAGCCAGGAGTGTGGCTGGCCCCAGACCGGCAGCTCAAAAGCTGTGCCATCCCCCAGGGAGAGATGACATGCTGGACGTGGAGACTGATGCCTACATCCACTGCGTCAGTGCCTTCGTCAAGCTGGCCCAGAGCGAGTACCAGCTGCTGGCTGACATCATCCCTGAGCACCACCAGAAGAAGACCTTCGACTCCCTGATACAGGTCCTGCCCCGCCCTGGGGGCTCTGCGGCCAACCCCAGTGAGAGCTGTCACTGCAGACTCTTGCAGCCCTCAACTCCAGCCACCACCGCCACCTTGTGCCCTGGGGACTGGTCCTGGGTGGACACTCACCACCTCCCCATCGCCCCTCTTCCTGCACACTGGCCCCACCACACCCTACAAGGATCCCCCACCGGCCCGGAGCCAGCTCCCACTGCCCTGCCCTTCCCTGAACCATCTCCCCGCACCCTCAGGATGCTCTGGATGGGCTGATGCTGGAGGGGGAGAACATCGTGTCTGCCGCCCGGAAGGCCATCGTGCGGCACGACTTCTCCACAGTGCTCACTGTCTTCCCCATCCTGCGGCACCTCAAGCAGACCAAGCCTGAGTTTGACCAGGTGCTCCAGGTATGTGGCCGAGGGGCCCTCGGAAACACGGCCAGGAGGCGTCCTGCTACCGGCATGGCCGCCCCTCTCCCTCCCCTGGAGAACCCCATTCTCCATCTCACACCTCTGCTGTGAGGGTGCATGGAAGCAGCTTAGGAAGGGCCCTGGGCGAGTGAGATGCTCTCAGGGCGACTGGAGGCCAGCTGGGGGCCCCCTGTGCTTCCTCAGGGCACAGCCGCCAGCACCAAGAACAAGCTGCCTGGCCTCATCACCTCCATGGAGACCATCGGCGCCAAAGCGCTGGAGGACTTCGCTGACAACATCAAGGTGCCTGCCGTCCTCCCCTTTCTCCCTCCCTCTAGGCCCAGCCCCACAGTGACCTGGCCCTGAGGGACTCTCAGAGAGTAAGTCTCCAAGAGGGCGGGTTGTCCCTGGGGGTCTCTGGTTGGGCTGCAGGCCTACTGTCAGTACCCCTGTGCCTTCCTTTCCTTCCCGGGACCTCCAAGCCCTCTGAGGCAAGAAGCCCCTCTCCCACTTGGTCCAGCCTGGCTTGGCTTTTGTGCCTGAGAGGTGTCCTAGCACCTGTCTGCCAGGAGGTGGCACCATGAGCAGGCACACTGGGGTGTGGGGTGGGCTAGGGGCTGCTTCAGGGAACCAGAGGCTGTTTCTCTGCAGAATGACCCGGACAAGGAGTACAACATGCCCAAGGACGGCACCGTGCACGAGCTCACCAGCAACGTAGGCACCACCAGGGCACCGGGGAGCGGGGAGGAAGGCGGGCCCAGGCCAGCCATGGTACTGGTGGAAGGGACCCACCAGAGTCACCTTCGTAATCAGTTCCTGGTGGCGGGATGGGTGGTGACATGCTTAGTGTCTGTAACAAACGAGGCCTTTCCTGGCAGGCCAGAGCCCATAAAATAAAACCCAGTTTCCAGCCTTGCTCTTCACTGGGCAGATCCTAGCCTGGGCTGGTCCTGGGCTCTCAGAGGGGTCGGTGTGGGAGCCGTCAGCTGGGCCTGCCACTTACCCTTCTGCACCATCTTCTCCCCACCCAGGCCATCCTCTTCCTGCAGCAGCTTTTGGACTTCCAGGAGACGGCAGGTGCCATGCTGGCCTCCCAAGGTACTGGCACCTCCCAGCTGGGCCCCCTGCCCCACTCCCCTCCTTGCCTGGAGACATGAGATTAGAGGGCAGGGCACAGTGAGGGGATCTCTCCAGTGCGTGGAGATGTGGCCTGCGCAGGGGCCCTGGGGCTGGGCATGAGGAGAGCAAGGTTTGCCTGCACCTTTCAAGACTAGATACTGGACCTCTGGCCCCTCCCTCAGCCCCTTTGACCTTCCTCACCCTGGAAGCAGTGTCCTCACTCTGGGAGCAGTGCTGGCTGGTTGGAAGATGTCCCTTCTGCCCCTGCCCGCCTCCCAAATCCTTCTCGCGTGTCTGCCTGCTCTAATCAGGCTCGTTCAGCTGGCCTTCCATGGGTATCAAGCGTCTCAGGGCCAGCTGGATGTCTTCCTGCTGGCCCCTGCCCTGGGACTGGAGCTCAGGGGGCTCAGCCTGTGAGCAAGAGCAGCTTTCTTGGTCATTCCAAGCACTGAGGTCCCCAGGCCCCCGCCTCCCATCCCATTTTGGGGGCAGGGAGCCCGTGGGCAGCCTCCAGTCTGCGGATCTCCAGCTCTCTACTTTGCAGGGCGCTCCCTGGTCCTCAGAAGGTCCCGCCTGCTGTGTCTTGCTGTCTGTGTTCTGGCTGTCATGGGGAGAGGTCTGCTTAATGGGTTGACGTGCTGTTTCTAACCTGTTTTTGCACTTTGCATCTTTCTCCCTCCTTTGTCTCTCCCTGCATCCCCTCTGTGCACTGCCTTTCACTCCGTAGTTCTTGGGGACACATACAATATTCCTTTAGACCCCCGAGGTAAGCAGTACGGTTCTGCAGCCCCCCTCCTGTCCCTCTGAAGCCTGGTGGGTGAGGTTCCCTGGGGACTGACTCTCAGGACCTATTGGGGAGCCCGGGTCAGAGGGTACATGAGTCTTCCCAGGTCTCTCAGTTCTCTCTGCTCCCTTCAGAGCCACTCTGTCTCTGAGCTTATCCACAGCACCTGCCGGGGTCAGCGCCCTGAATACACCCTGCAGGCTCGCCCGGCCTCCCCGCCTTGCCATCCCCTTCGGCCTTCCACACTGTGGAGGCCACAGCTTCCTCTGTTCAGTAGGGCCTGGTAGAGGGAGATGTTGGAAATGTAGGGGGAGGTGGAGCGGCTGTGGGGAGCCCATTCTAAGCCTCTGCTGTTGGCAAAAGGGAAGAGGCAGCCTTGTAGAAACCACCCAGGGTGGGCCGGGGGCGGGGAGGGGGCAGGGCGCTGGCATCTCACTCTTGTCCTGCCCACCCTCCTGCTGACCTAGGCCCGCTCCTTGGCCACACCACCCCAGCATAGAGGGCAGCTCTGGGTTCCAAAAAGTCCAGGGCTGATGCTTCCTGCGGCAGGGGCTTCCCTGTGACTCAGCAGGTGGCCAGCTCTGCCCAAGGAAGCCCAGGGCCTATCTCAGTGCCCCCTCAGACGGCTGCATGGGGTGGGGGAAGGGCCATTGAGGGTCTTGGCTGCTGTCACTGCAATAACAGGCCTTCTCTCACAGAGACCAGTTCTTCGGCCACCAGCTACAGCTCTGAGTTCAGCAGGCGGCTGCTAAGCACCTATATCTGTGAGTGTTCTCATGGGCGGACCAGCAGCCCTGCTGCCAGCATGCCCGGCCTTTCCCTTCCTTCCACCTGTGCGCTCTGGCTCTTCCCAGAGCCCTCTCCTAAGTGCCATCTGACCTTTGGAACTGCAACCTGACCTCTATTTCAGAGGCCGAGGGGAGCTGGGCTAAGGCCTTCTAAAGCAGGATGAGGAGCGATGGATAGGAGTGGATTAGTGAGTCCTGGGATGGGGTCATTTGGGTCAAACGGCCATGGTGGGGATGGCCCCACTTTTCCCTATGCAGGTAAAGTGCTGGGCAACCTGCAGTTGAACTTGCTGAGCAAGTCCAAGGTGTATGAGGACCCGGCTCTGAGCGCCATCTTCCTGCACAACAACTACAATTACATCCTCAAGTCCCTGGAGAAGTAAGTGGCCTGCAGGAGTGAGTCTGAGGCACTCACCTTCCCCTTGGCTGTGCAGCTGTGCTGGCCCCTGCCCTCCTGGGCTCCTTCTCTTGTGGTCGAGGAGGGAGGGGGTACTTCAGTCTCCTCCATCCCCCGACCCAGAAGGTGGGAGTGCTGCTGCTGTAGAGTTCATGAAGTTTGGTGTGCAACAAGAGGCCCCCCAAGGCATTGCTACAGCCTTTGCACCTAGGTGCCAATCCTGTCCTTCTCTCCTCTGTCCCTCACCCCCACCCAGGTCCGAGCTGATCCAGCTGGTAGCAGTGACACAGAAGACTGCCGAGCGCTCCTACCGGGAGCACATTGAGCAGCAGATCCAGACCTACCAGCGCAGGTGAGAGGCTGGCCTCGCCCTGCCCCTGCATGGACCCCCCGCCGTCTCTGCCCTCACCCCACCCCTGTGCCACTACTCAGTCTTCCTTCTCAGCACCTCAGGACACAGGGATCAGTAATGGGGAACTCCTGCCCTCTGGACCCTAATCTTCCACTTGGTTTTTAATCAAACCCATGGGGTGGAGAGAGAAGCCTCCTCCTCTGCCACTGCCTGCTCCTAGAGGCCCACTATGGCCGGCCACTTTAGAAGGGAGTCTGCCAAGTGTCAAGGCTAAGAATAATTGAAGAGCCGGCGGTCAGAGATGTGGGTAATGTTTAGCCTAGGAGAAGAGCAAGGTTATGAGAGCACTTGATCTTGGCCGGGCCTGGCTCTGTGGGGATCTCTGTGCTTCTCTGGTCCTCTTTCTTCCTGGCTTTGTTTCTTCCCTTTGAATGTATCCCCCTCTTCCCTCTTGTTTATCTCCCCTCCACTCCTTTCTTTCCCATCTGTTTCTCCATCTTCATTTGCCATGATCTTGATGTGAAATATAGTTGACAGTATATGTTCAGTTTATTGAACCCTCAAGTGTTTCCTTATGTTTTCTCAAAGAGTGACCAGTTTAAACATTTTCTCTTTTCTTTTTTTTTTTTTTTTGAGACAGAATTTCACTCTTGTCACCCCGGCTGGAGTCCAGTGGTGCAGCCTTGGCTCACTGCAACCTCTGCCTCCCGGGTTCAAGTGATTCTTCTGCCTCAGCCTCCCAAGTAGCTGGATTACAGGCATGCGCCACCACACCCAGCTAATTTAGTTTTTTTAGTAGAGATGGGGTTTCTCCATGTTGGCCAGTCTGGTCTCGAACCTCTGACCTCAGGTGATCTGCCCACCTCAGCCTCCCAAAGTGCTGGGATTACAGGTGAGAGTCACTGCGCCCGGGCTGTTTAAACATTTTCTATTCCCAGGAAGAGAATCTGTTGTTTTGCTTAGTTGTGACCCACATCCCTTCCTACCACCACCCACTAAGTAGATCCAGAGATTTAGCAAACGAAACAAACCAGGCCACTGAGGCAGGCCGTCCTCTGCCCTCATGCTTCTCTTTCTGTCTGGCAGTTGGTTAAAGGTGACCGATTACATCGCAGAGAAGAATCTACCTGTGTTCCAGCCGGGAGTCAAGGTGGGCTCAAGACCTGGGCTGGGAAGGGGTGTCTAGCAGATGGGTTACTTTTTGTCGTGTCTCTGGGAAAAGTGGACAAGCGTCCCTCTGGGATCAGAGAGCAAAGGATGCGTATGGCCATCAGGGCACAGGAGAGGAGCCCAGGCCAAGGGTGTTTGGAACAGAGTGTAGGCAGGCCACCCTGCTCTGAAGTGAGCTTTCTCTGCCATCTCTCCTGGCTTCTCAGCTCCGGGACAAGGAGCGGCAGATTATCAAGGAGCGTTTTAAGGTGAGTTGAGGTCCTCTCCCCTCCACTGCCTGCTGCTGCTGTCGAGACAACACAGACCCAAAGTTTTGTCTCTGGGTCCCCTCCTTTTTTCACCTTTTTGGTGGCCAGGGCTTCAATGATGGCCTCGAAGAACTTTGCAAAATCCAGAAGGCCTGGGCTATTCCGGACATGGAGCAGAGGGACAGGATTCGCCAGGCCCAGAAGACCATTGTCAAGGAGACCTACGGGGCCTTTCTGCAGAAGTGAGCCCCTTCCCAGCCTGTGCTGCCCACGGCCCCAGTGGGCCTCTTTGAGCTCCTCTTGCTCAAGGGAAAAAGGAAAAGGGTGACGGGTTTAGGCCAAAGATCCAGCACCCTGGGCTTTGGGGTGGGGCTGGACAGGGAATCACTCTGGGTCACGCCTTCCGAAACTCTATCAGGAGTGCCTTAGGCTGAGGGTGGAGCTGGGGAGGGGTCGGCTTCCCTGTCCCCTGACGGCAGTGCCCCCTCAGGTTCGGCAGCGTGCCCTTCACCAAGAACCCGGAGAAGTACATCAAGTACGGTGTGGAGCAGGTGGGCGACATGATCGATCGTCTTTTTGACACCTCTGCCTGAGCCTGCTGCTAGCCCTGCCTGGTTCCACCAGACTGACGTGTCATTGGACAGATAGACCAGTGTTAAGTTGCCTCTGGCCGGGTGAGCTTGAAGCCCTTTGGGACAGAGACCTATCTCCACCACCCCATCCAGGAGCCATGTCCCCGAGCCATCTAGTCCTGGGTTCCACTCCTTCCCCACACCCCATGTTCCCAACCAAACCAGCACTCTCCTGGAAGCCTGGGGTCCCTTCACACCTTGGCTTTTGTGACCCTGATGGCTTCTGAAACAAGAAGGGAGAGAAGGAAGACAGGCCTGTGCCCACTGCTGCCCCACGTGTACCAAGGGCAGGAGGGCAGCATGGCCCTACCTCCAGCCTAGGTCAGAGGTGGGAACAGAGAACTCCCCCTACAGCCCAGAAATGTGGGGCTCAGAGGGTCAGAGCCCCTGGAGAAGACAGGCAGCACTGACCCCTCTCTTGGATTTAGTGTAGAAAACAAATTCCTGCTCACCCACAGGCCTGAGGTCTGGGACCTTTCCATCTCCCAGGAGTCCCCTAGGTGGCTGGGGGCAGACCTGCTCACTGGCCATTCCCCCTGGAGTCCAGCACATTGCAGGAGGCATTCGGAGGAGTTCCGCCCCACCCTCTGCAGCCTTCCTCAGACCCCTGTCTCCGGTCCCCAGCCTCAGTGCCTCTTGGCCCAGGGCCAGGCAGTCATGGTTGCAGAAGGAGCAGTTAGGCTGCCTGCCTGTGGGCTGGGAGACAGGGACAATGGGCAAAAGGTCAGGAGCAAAGTGGAGGTTGGAAGCAAAAAATAGGGCCCCACCTATTTAGGACAAGAATGAAGACTGCCCCTTGAGGCACACTTGCACATGGGGATGGGTTTATTTCACACTCTGCTTGTATGCTGGCAGAGGGAGAGCTCAGGGTGGCTTTGTCCAGAGACCCTGTCATGGCCTCCCCCAGCCATGGGACAGCAAATGTCACCCTAAGGTGTGCAGCCCAGGCCCTGCCCCATTATGGTCTAGGCCTCCTGCCATGGGGTGCAGCCTCTCCAGGGGCTGGGTCAGACTTGCATGCTGCCCACATCCAAATGCCAGCGAAGATGAATTGGCAGCACAGCACCCCAGCCACATACACCAGGAAGAAGATGCGGTCAGCAGTCTCAGGCCAGCTCCTCTGTGACCCCTTTACTCCTCTGGAGGGCTCTGTGGGGACAGAGGCAGAGAAAGAAGTTGTTCTTCAGGGTCCCCCCAACATGAGCAGAAGAGTGAACCCCAGGGGTCCTCAGCCTGTATCTTTCCCTTTCTTAGATTCTCAGGTGATGTACATTTGGGTCTGGCCCATTTCAGGCCATCTTCAGTTGAAGAAACCCCTCTCAGAAAGACTGTGCAAGGCATGGGGTTATCAGGGCATTGAAGTCATCTGGGACTTCAGGGAGGCTAAGCTTGCTCCCTGCCCCAGACCTGTTTCTTCCAAGGGAGGAGGACATGGTGGTGACCAGGGACAGAAAAGCTAGCAGGGTAAATGCAGGGAGCCTCTACACATGCCTGGAGCCCCTCGCCCTCACCCCAGCCCTAGGTGTGCTCCTAGGCCTCATTCCTTAGCCCCTAGCCCCTGCCCACCTTCAGGATGAGGCCCTGGGTTGCCATGCTCTCGATGTTCCCCTCTTAGGGCTGGGCTGGGGCTGCCCTTGGCCAGCAGCCCGGCCAGCAGCACAGTCTCCACGGTGCTGAGGAAGAGCAGCAGCAGCAGGATGGTGAAGAAGTAAACTGGGGGAGACAGGGCATGGGGAGATGATCAGAGGCTAGTCCCTGTGTCTCTGGTGCCCAGCCAGCTGAGCACCAGCGGGTGGCGGGGAGAAACAGGGCAGGCCAGGTGACGGAGCAGGGCTTACTGAGCAGGGGGTTGCAGGAGGAGGAGCTGGGCAGGGCCTCCACCAGGGAGGAGTGGAAGACCAGGTAGCTCAGCAGCAAGGTCACCTTGTAGGCAATACGCTCGATGGCCCAGAGGGGCAGCAGCCCCCCGCACACATCAGCCAACAGCAGCGCCTCCGCGGGCACCAAGAGGGCAATGATGGACTTGAGTGCCGTGTTCTTCAGGCTCAGCTGAACGGGGAAAAAGCCAGGGCCTTGCAGCGGGAGGAGGGAGGTGGGCAGCGGGGGCATGGGGCCCTGCCTCCTCATGCCCACCGCCTCCAGCAGCCCTCTGTCAGCCTCCTCCCGACTGGACTCACCGTCACTTTGAAGCAGGGCACCAGCTGCTGGGGTGGGACTTGGGTCTTCAGATCATAAAGTACATATTCCCTCTTAACACTCACAATCTCGTTCACCGCGTGGGCCTGGAACTCTAATTCCATCACTGAGGGTGGGAAGGAGAACTGTGAACTAGGAGGGAGAGAGATCCCTGCTGCCAAGTCTGGGGGCAGCACACTGGAGCCCAGGGTGACGGAGACTTCTGATGGCTTCTGGCAGGGACAGACTTGGAGATAAAACCGATCCATAGAAGGGCTTCCCAAACCTTGTTTTGCAACATCCCAAATTGTCTCCAGTTAAAGGAGGGCCTTTGTCAGATTCATAGATGAGCTTTCATTGCAAAAATAAAAGTACTTTGCACCGCTTCATGATGGAGGGAGAAGTGGTCGGATTCATCCGTCTGTTTATCATCTCACACCTGAAGTAGGGTCCACAGGGCTACAGCTGTGGTTTCTTGTGGAGGGAAGGGGAGGACTTCTCTGCCCAGTTAGATGTCACCCAGTGGGTTTATACAGGGTGGCTGCACCTTCAGGTTGTTTCCAGGAGGGAGGCCATAGCAACCTGAGCCTCCGGCCTTGCTGCAAGGGGCCCACCACTGCAGTCAGGCCATGGCTGTTGAGGGCAATTGCTCCAGGAGGACAGAAGACTGATGTGGCCCAGACTTCTACGATTGCAGAGCTGCTGCGAATCCAAGTTTGAGTCTGTGACCCTAGAGAGGGGCCCTAAGGCTACCACTGAGCACAGAGGAGATGGGCTGCCACTTGAGTAGGGGCGCAGTGGGGAGAGCAGGTTCTGCCCCTCCAAGCCTGGGGTAGACTGCTCTAAACACAGACCTGGGAGTTGCCCTCTCCTGCCTCCCTTCCCCAGCCCTGCAGCCCCTGCCTTTCCAGCACCTGTGTTGCTGAGAGCGTAGAAGCTGAGGCTGCAGTTGCTCTGGTCCCGGGGGAAGTGGAGGAGCTCGAAGTCGCAGTTGGTCTCTGTGGTGAGGGCCAGGTTGAGCTTCACGTGGCCGTCCTGGTCTATTCGGGCCTGTGGGCTCTGGTCCCTCCAGTCTACCCAGAGCCTGTGGAGAAAGGCACCGCAGCCAGAGCCCCAGCCCCTTCTTGGGCAGGGGAGACCCTGGCATCCCACCCCCAACCCCAGTTGCCATCAGAGTTTTGGCAGGGGAAAAGGAACTTGAGGCAGTGGAGGTGCATTGCTAGTCGAGCAGGGACCGCCAGGAGGGGCCTATTCACTCAGATGGCCTCTAGGCTGTAGATGGGGGAAAAGGAGGGCTTTGCAGGGCAGATTCCTGGGGCAGGAACTGTCTCACTTACGCCTCCAGGATGGTGAGCCTTGGTGTCCAGAGAGAGTCCCAGGGCAGCGTGACAGCGTGCTGTGGCTCTGCACTAGTGTTCCAGGCCAGGCGAGTGTCCAGCCAGGACTGGGAACACAAGGACGCCACTGAGGCTCCTGTCCACATGTCCATCCCCCTAAGCTCAGCAGGTTGATGAAGCCTGGTACTTCTGAGCTGGACTCAGCTGGGCTTTCCCATCACACCTCCCCAGGGATAGGAGCTCACCAGCTTAAGCAGCAGCATAGAGGACACTGTGTACCGCAGGATGTCCTGGGGGAACGGCAGTGCATCACCTCAGGGTGGGCACTGTGTGACAGAACAAGGCAGGAGATCCCAGCACTATCCAGGTCTGAGTCCTGTTCCCTCCCCAGCTCAGCACTTAGATCCCTTGGCCTAGCGGCACTTACCACATTAAACACATTGGACACAAACACTTTCACATCCACGAGCAGGGGTGCATTCCCATTGTTCGGAATCTGGATGCTTTCTGAACCTTTTGGGGCAAGTTGAAGTTGAAGAGAGATGGCCAGACTGAGCAATATCAAGGTCACTCAGGTGCCCAAGGGCCCGAATCCCAAAGTTTATGACCTTGTCCTCCACCTACCGGCTCCTGGCCCTTGGAAGCCCTCCCCGTGCACCAAGGGTGAGGTGATGCTGAGCCCCAGGAAGGTGAGACGGAGCAGGAGCTGCAGGGCCATCATCGGCTGCATGGAGGGACTGGAGGGAGCAGCAGTGCCTAAGCTACAACCTCTATTCCAGTCACTTCTCTGGCAGCTGAGCAATTGGTCAGAGGCAGCTGCTCTGGGCAAGGACCCTGGGGCCTTGGACTTGGCAGTCCCTACCCCAGTTCCGCAAATGCCCAAAGACAAAGCCCAGGACCCAGCGCCCCCCTTCACCCTGCACCTGCTTTGGTGTCCCTGTCCCGCTCCATTTCCACCACCTGGAACCTGTTGCAACGCACAATGCCTGCTCAGGGGGACCTGGCAGGCCTAAGACCTCTACCTCTCCCTGACTTTGTCCTTCCAATCAGGGTCCACAGGTGTCCCTGCATTTCAGTGACTGACACCAGCCTGCCTAAGACCCAAACCCTTGGTCAGAGTGTTCTGTGCTCAACGCTGTGAGATGGGGACAGCCTTAAGAGTTTCCCTGCTCTCTTAAACACTGAACTGATTTTATGTAAAGAGCCTTCGTTCAAGAACCCTGGACACGGTGGCTCATGCCTGTAATCTCAGCACTTTGGGATATCAAGGAAGGGGGATTGCTTGAGCCCAGGGGTTCAAGACCAGGGTAACATAGGGAGACTGTCTCTACCAAAAATACAAAAATTAGCTGGGTGTGGTGGCATGCACCTGTAGTCCTGGCTACTCAGAAGGCTGAAGCTGGATCACAAGGCCAGGAAGTGGAGCTTGCAGTGAGCCAAGATCGAACCACTGCACTCCATTCTGAGTGACAGAGCAAGACTCTGCCCTCCCCCCACCACACACACCAAAAAAAAAAAAAAAAAAGAACTCTGGTAATCTCAGCACTTTGGGAGGCTGAGGCAGGTGGATCACCTGAGGTCAGGAGTTTGAGGTCAGCCTGGTCAAACATGGTGAAACCTGTCTCTACTAAAAATACAAAAATTAGCCATATTAGCTTTTGTGGTGGCAGATGCCTGTAACCTCAGCTACTCAGGAGGCTGAGGCAGGAGAATCACCTGAATCCAGGAGGCGGATGTTGCAGTGAGCTGAGATCATGCCATTGTACTCTAGTCTGGGCAACAAGAGAAAAATTCTATCTCAGAAAAAACAAAAGAAAAGGGAAAAAAAAAAACTCTGGGAAGGGAGTTCTACCTGAAGAAAGGTAAAGGCCAACTCATTATCAAAGCCCTGGGGCATTCCTGTCCTGAACCGGATTATCAGCTTGCACCAGCCCAGCAGTGCTGTGTACCTGGAGCCCAACCTGCCAGGGAAAGACTTTGCTGGCCCCCTGGGTGAAATCGGGTTGCGGATGGAGACCTGATCCTGGTCAGCTGCAGCCAGGGAGGAAAAGCCAAGACCAAAAGTGTGCAGAGACTGACTGGGCTGCCCAGACTCAAAGGGGCCCTGGGAGCTGGAAGCAGGAAAGGGAGGACCTGTCACACGCCAGCGCACAAATCCGATTGGGAACACACGTCTGTGTCTGTCATTGACCGACTTTATTGAACGCCTTAAGCAGTCTGCCTGCCTCTGTCGCACGCATTGGGGGCGGCCAGTTTGGCAGTGCATATATATATAGCTGGTGTCACAGGGTGGCCACAGGCAAAGAGCCTTCGGTTGTCCTGTGCTCCCCAGACTCGGATTTTCATGCGGATTGCAACCCGGCTGCCTTAGGTGTGCTCAGCCCTCCTTCCTGGTAGCTCTGCAAAGGGTCCTACACTCACCCCTAGGAAGGCCCTCTGTGAAGCACCAGAGGCTTCTTCTTCCCACGCAGTATCAAGACATTGAGAAACGCGAGGCAGTGCTGTCACTGCATGTGAAATGGTTTATGCGTTTTATTAACAAGCAAAGCTCTCCCCACGATCCCCCAACAATGACTCCAACTCTGTAACATCCAAGCGTGCCCGCTAAGTGCTTTCAGGTCACATCAACTGTCAGGATGCTGTTGCCTGCTTTTGGGCCCTGCCAGGACCGGCCGGGACCCGGCTCGAGGGAGCACGGCTGGGAAGCGCCGGGGCAAGGACTTAGGGGCCTCGCCGCCTCGCTCACGTGCGTCAGGTCGGTGGACTCGCGCTCCATCATGCTGCCGTTGTGAGTGCCCGGCGCGGCAGCGCACACGCGGCCCGAGGCTCGGCGTGGGGCACGGCCCAGCAGGTCCTCGCAGATCTTGCGGAAGCCTTTGCGGAAGTGCTTGGAGACCAGAGCATAAACGATGGGGTTGACGCAGGAGTTGGCGTAGGAGACCAGGTGCGAGAGGATGCGCAACACATAAGTGGCGCGCGTGAGCGGGAAACGGCCGAACCACACGCAGAGGATGAGCGCATGGTGGGGCATCCAACAGAGGCAGAAGAGCGCGGCCACAATGAGGATCATGCGCGTCACCTTGCGCTTGGCTCGCCGGGCACCCGAGCCGGCGGCCACCGGGTCGACGGCGCGCCAGAGGTAGCTCAGGGTGCGCGCGTAGGTCAGGCCGAGAACCAGCACCGGAAGCAGGTAGCTGAAGACGAAGGTGCAGAGGTCCATAGCGCGGCGGCGAGGCGCGCTCCACGCGGGATGGCACACGGTCAGGTTGGCCAGCTGTGACTGGCGGTAGTAGCTCAGGTAGGGCCCAGAGAAGAGCAGCGACAGCCCCCAGATGAGCCCGATCGCTGCCAGCGCGTTTCGAGGCGTGCGCAGCTCGCGGGAGTGCAGCGGGTAGCGGATGGCCAGATACCTGCGGTCAGGAGGGGAAGGGAGACGTCGGCTGAGTTGGCGCATTCACGGGGTGGGCCCCTGCGCCTCGGGCCCCAGGGCCGCTCTCGAGGAAGGTCCTTAGCTCATGGTTACACCGCACACGCCGGAGATGGAGGTAAGACTCGGGGTGAGGGTGGAGGTGGGGGCGACCCAGCGCATCCCAGACACTCGGCGGAGCCTGGAGATGGGGCTGGCCGGCAGCAGGAAAGGTGCCCCTGCAAATCATTCTCCCGCTGCCCCCGGGGATTGCAACCACAGAAGACTCCACCGAGAGGGCACCCCAAAGCCACTGAAGACTAAGGGTTGGAGAACCGGCTGTGGGCTCCGGGAGGCTGTGACTACCCACTAGTGACGGTGCCGCAGGAGGGAGGGAGGGAGGGCCCAGGCGCCTGAGGCTCTAGCAGACAGCCTGGGGAAGACATGCTGGGCAAGGGACAATTAGTTTCTCAGGGGATTCCTGAGAGAATCCGAGCTCTGTGGGTCCCACCAGCGAGCTGGGAACCAACGCACTTCGCGCTCAGTGGCTACAGGTGTGTGGGGAAGTCTGGCCTCGCCTCTCTTGTTTTTCCGGAGCAGGGAGAGGGGAAGATACCTGGATTTCCTCCTCAGGAACCATCCCAGTGTCCTTTCAAGCTCCACCTGAGCCCCACGCTCTCCCGAATGTGCCTCTCTCGCTCTCCTCTGGCTGGGGAGGGAGAACCCCAGGGCACGCTCCTCTCCCGGCCCCTGACTTGTTTTGTTTGGAGCCGAGGCGCAGAATGGGCTGGGACTGAGTTAGGGACCTTTAGGCACGCTCTCTCAGACTTCTGCATGGGTTCTCGCAAAGGACCCAAGGTCCACAGCCTGGACGTGAGCCGACTGTACCAACCAACCAACCAGACCATGGCTTGAAGGCGAGCGCAGTGGAGGTGCCTGAGGTTGTCTGCAGGAGACAGACGGTCACTTCACGCACCCGATCCCTGGCTGGCAACTCTGAGCGGGTTGCTTAGGAACTCAGCTCTTCTGTACATGGGGCACGTACTTTGTCCCATCCCAACCTCACGGTGTTAGGGTCAGGGTTAGGGTTAAACTCAGGGTTACAGTTAGGCTCAAGCTAGACGAACGCGCGAGAACACTTCGTACTGGGAAATGCTGCGCGTTCTCAGGCGCAGGCGGCGCGGGAGAGCCACATTCTCCAGGCTTCGAGGCCCCAGGACGCAGCTAACCGAGGGACAACACGGTCCCCCATCCTAATTCCTTTTTCTTCTCCTAATTCCTCTTTCTTCTCCGGGCCCGCTTGCCTTCCACTGCCTTCTTAATGTCTTCTCCCACTCTGCGCGTCCCTTCTTGATACCCAGGTACGGCCTCCCTCTCCATCTCCCGCGTGGATGCCCAACTCCCAGGGATGCCAGGGCGCTGGCTCACCTGTCCAGGGAGACGGCGGCCAGCGTGAAGCTGCTGGCGTGCATGGTGAGGAAGATGAGGAAGTGCACTGCCTTGCACATCAGCGAGCCGAACACCCAACCGTCCAGGGTGTAGATGGTGGCTTGGAAAGGCACGCAGCACAAGATGAAACACAGGTCTGCCACGCCCAGGTTGAGGATGAACAGGTTGGTGGTGCTGACCGCTTGGCCGCCGCGCAGCAGCACCGCCAGCACCAGCGCGTTGCCCACGGTGCCCACGAGGAAGATGAGCGCGAAGAGCAAAGGCACGATGACCGCCTCGGGGTGCCAGCCGCCCCCGCCGCCCGATTGGCTCGCGTTCCCGGCCCCTGGGACGCCCGAGACGTTCATGGTGCCGCCGACCCCGAGGCTGCCTGGGCAGTCTGGGTCTCCGCGAGCCGGAAGCTCCCGCGACTGCGGCCGCTGCAGCTCCCAGTGCGACTCCGCCGGGCTGCAGGCTGAGGGAGCCTGGCCGCGTCTGGGGCGGGGATGGGGGTGCGCTGGGGTCAGGAGGAGGAGCGAGAAACCGGAGGGTAAGGTTGTCCCCCCGCAGCGGCCAGCGGCGCTGGGGGAAGGGCTGCGGAGTGGCCTCAGCGCGCATCCCGTAGCGCGGGCGGAGAGCGGCGCTTGGGCCTGATCCGCGCTCCAGCCCCCGGAGTCATGGGTTCTGGGCTGACCTGGTGGACTGACTTCCCCGGCAGACGCCGGAGAGGTGGAGGGGTCGACCTCCGGTCCTCCGTGTGCGCCGCACCCCTTGCGACTCGGCGCTTCACTGAAGCCTGGCAGGCGCGCGGGACGTCCTGGGACCGTCGAGGGACGGGGGTGCCCTCAAAAGAGGACCCCTGGGAGACCGGGGTCGGGGTGAGGAGACACGGGGGGGAGGCGGATGAGGGGCACCGGAGTCTGGCTCTTTCGCTCAGGCTGGAGTGCAGTGGCTTACTGCAATCTCCATCTCCCCGGTTCAGACAGTTCTCCTGCCTCGGCCTCCTGAGTAGCTGGGACTACAGGCGTCCACCACAGCCTGGGTAATTTTTTTGTATCTTTAGTAGAGACCAGGCTGTTTCTACTAAATGTCTCATGTTGGCCAGGCTGGTCTCAAACTCCTGACCTCAAGTGATCCGCCCGCCTTGGCCTCCCAAAGTGCTGGGATTACAGGCTGAACCACCGCACCTGGACACCTTATTCCCTTCGCTTGCTCATTAGACGTTTTCCCTCCAATTCAATCCAATATATTGAGAAACTTGTGTCAGGTTCTGTCTTTGGCGCCGTGCCTCAGTTTCCTAAGCTGCAACAAGGAAATGGTAACACTTCCTTCTCAGAGGAATCTGCTAAGAAAGGAATGAGAGGTATGGGAGAGACCTGAACCTAGTTAGTTAAATCTGAATACATCAGATCCCTCTTTTTCTCCTTACCTTATTTGGTATACCTTGAGGAAATTCAAAATAGTGGAGTTCCACACACAAGCAGCATTTTCCTGGATGGTATTTAGGTTGCAATAAAACTTAAACATTTGTTTCTGCATCAAGCATTTGGGACAATGAATCATTACTATTTAAGTAGAACTTTAAACCTCCCAGTTCAGTGGGTCTGAAAATCACCACCTTCTGTCTCTGCAGCTTCATGTCTGCCTCACCTTCCCCTGTCCTGCTCCCTGGGGCCCCGTGTCAAGAACATTCCTTTTCCTCTTTTTCTCCCCCAAGGATAGAGGCTTCAGGAGCCCAGCTACCGCCTCTTCCTGGTAAGAAAACCTTATTCACACCCCTGCCCTGCCTGTCTACTCATTGAACAGGAAGATAATGACAGCTTGTGTTTATGAGATGCTACCATTTATTTATTCAACAAATATTTATGAAGCATCTGCTCCTTACCAGGCACTGTTCTGTGTCCTTAGGATGTACTATACCAGTGAGCTCTACAAAGATCCAGGTCCCCTGTGAACTTTCTAGCAACAGAGACAGACAATAAACATAACGTATTAAGCTATTGCAAGTTGATAAGTACTTGCAGTAAAAGTAGTTTAGAGTAAGGGGATTTGGGAGTACCAGAGTGGTGGTGATGATTGTACAATGTAAAGTAGGGTGGTCAAGCAGACCTCATTAAGTTGACATTTGAGCAAAGTCTTGAAGAAGGTGAGGGGCTAGCAAGGTGAATATTTAGGGGAAGAGCATTTCTTTTCTTTTTTCTTTTTTTGAGACAGAGTGTTGTTCTGTCGCTCAGGTTGGAGTGCAGTGGCATGATCTCAGCTCACTACAACCTCTGCCCCCTGGGCTCAAGCAATTCTCCTGCCTCAGCCTCTTGAGTACCTGGGACTGCAGCTATCCACATGCAGCTAATTTCTTGTATTTTTAGTAGAGTCGGGGTTTCACCACGTTAGCCAAGCTGGTCTCTAACTCCTGACCTCAGGTGATCTGCCTGCCTTGGGCTCTCAAAGTGCAGGGATTACAGGCATGAGCCACCGTGCTCAGCCTGTTTTCTTTTTTTAGAGATGGAGTCTCCCTGTGTTGCTCAGACTGGTCTCAAACTCATGGGCTCAAGTGATCCTTCCACCTCAGCCTCCCAAAGTGCTGGGATTACAGACATGAACCACTATGCCTGGCCAGAAAAGCATTTCAAAGAGAGAGTACAGCCAGTGCAAAGGCCATACGGTAGGAGAATGCCTGTGTTCCTGAGGCAAGGAAGCTGGTATGACCTGAGTTGAACCAGCGAGAGATGGGAGACAGAGTTGTGTAGGGCTTTTTTTCTCTCCCTAATCTAAGGACTGTGGCATGTAGTCTCAGTAAAATGAGGAGGCAGTGCAGGATTTTCACTAGAGGACTAACATGATCCCACTTTTTTTTGGTAACAGCTTTGTTGAAATATAATTCACTTGGTTTTTAGTATATTCACAGAGTTGTGCGGCAGCTGTCACAATCACTTCTAGAACGTTTTCTTCTCATTCATACCCGTTAGCCGTTAGCCTCCAATCTCCCATCTCCACCTCCACCCTACCTCAACAGGCCCAGACAACCACTGATCTACTTTTTGTCTCTATAGATTTGCCTATTCTTAACGTTTCGTAGAAATGAAGTCATACAATATGTGGCCTTTTATGTGTGGCTTCTTTCACTTAGCATGATGTTTTCAAAGTTCATCCACATTGTAGCATAATCAGTACTTCACTTTGTGTGTACGTGTGAGACAGAGTTTTGCTCTTCAAAGGCACAATCTCTGCTCACCGCAACCTCCGCCTGCCAAGTTCAAGCGATTCTCCTGCCTCAGCCTCCTGAGTAGCTGGGATTACAGGCATGAACCACCATGCTGGCTAATTTTTTATTTTTAGCACAGACAGGGTTTCTCCAGGTTGATCAGGCTGGTCTCAAACTCCTGACCTCAGGTGATCCTCGGCTTCCCAAAGTGCTGAGATAACAGGTGTGAGCCACTTTACTTCTTTTTATGGTCAAATAATATTCCATTGTATCGTTATACCACATTCTATTTTTCCATTCACTTATCAATGAACATTTGGGAAACTTGCTTTTTAAAGAAATTTTATTATTTTTAGAGACAGGGTCTTGTTCTGTCACCCAGGCTGGAGTGCAGTAGCATGATCATAGCTCACTGTAACATCAAACTCCCTCCACGTCAGCTTCTCATGTCACCAGGACTACAGGTGGGTGCCACTATGTCTGGCTATTTTTTTTTTCCGGTAGGGACAGGGGTCTCCCTGTGTTGCCCAGGCTAGTCTCCTGGCCTCAAGCAATCCTCAGCCTCAACCAAAGCACCGTGATTACAGGTCTGAGCCACCACACCTGGCCACTTACTTTTTTTTTTTTTTTGAGACGGTCTCACTCTCTTACCCAGACTGGAGTGCAATCTCAGCTCACTGCAACCTCCACCTCCCGAGTTTTAAGCGCTCAGCCTCCTGAGTAGCTGGGATTACAGGCGCCCGCCACCATACCCAGCTAATTTTTGTATTTTTAGTGGAGACCGGGTTTCACCCGGTTGGCCAGGCGGGTCTGGAACTCCTGACCTCAGGTGATCTGCCTGCCTCGGTCTCCCAAAGTGCTGGGTTAGCAGGCATGAGCCACTGCGCCCGGCCTCAGACACTTACTTTAAAATGCATCATTTAATCTTCATAACAATCATTTAAATTGGTTATCCCCATTTCATAGATGAAGAAACAGGTTTACCGGAAGATTAAGTTACTTGACCAATATCTCCCTGCCGCTAATGACAGAGCGGGAATTGGAATCCCAGGTCTCAGACTCTAGAAGCTGCAGAGCAAAAATTCGCATTTTCCCTTGTCTCAACACTTCTCCCTCTTTGGACTGATCGCCACAAAGTGCAGGGGTCCACAGTCCCAAGCGGTCTGAGAAAGTTCCCCCATTAGGGACACCGTCTGCTGACTGCGCAGCGCTTCCTCCGGCTTCGCTTTCTCACAGTCAGCCCCAGAGGAAAGGGCAGGCAGAGGTGGGTCCCTTACGGACGGTGTTCCGTTCCCGTAGGGGGAATCCCACCTCTCAAGTCCCTGGGGATGTAGACGCCCCAAAATCCAGTGTCTTTGGTCTCCCGCTTTCTGCTGGGCGGGACGTGAGCCAGATCCCCAATGCAGGATGCAGGACGTGGGGTCCGTCTCCGGTCCTCCCGCCCTTGGTTTGTGAGGTGGGACTGCCCCTGAGATCTCAGCCACCACGGTCTCACTGCGGCCGCGAGCCCCCACCTAGCCCGCCACGATTCCGGGCTCGGGATGCCAGGACCCTTCGCGCAGGCGCGCTCCAGCGAATGGCTCCCCGGGGCTGCAAGGGCCGACCGCGGCGGAGTCCGCCGCTATCCCATCAGCCCGGCCAGGCAGGTCCCGCTCTCACCCGCCCGGGTCTTCCCGCCTCTCCTATCCCGTCCTGCTCTGCGGCGCAGGGGCAAGATGGCTGCTGAGAAGCAGGTCCCTGGCGGCGGCGGCGGCGGCGGCGGCGGAGGAGGAGGCAGCAGTGGTAGTGGCAGCGGCGGTGGACGTGGTACCGGAGGGGAAGAAAATAAAGAAAACGAACGTCCTTCTGCCGGATCGAAGGCAAACAAAGAATTTGGGGATAGCCTGAGTTTGGAGAGTATCCTAGAATAACCGGGCCTAACTCGGAATGACTACGTGTCTATCTGGAGGGCTGGGGGCGGGAGAGGCGGCGGGTTCCGGCACGTCCTGGCTGGAGAGGCCGAGGGTTGCAGTTTTTCTCGCCCTTACTTTTTGGCGCTCAGAGTTCCGGGGGGCTTTGTTTCTCAACTAGTCTTTCCTCGCGTCCCCCTCGCCCTCCTAGCTAGGTCCTTTTCTTCCAGTGGCACTGGGATATCAGGCAGGTTTCTCCAGGTGACACTATGGCCTCCGCTCTGAGCTCATGCTTTGGCACCTTGAGCCACTGAACTGGGGAAAGGAAACTGCAGTCTGACATTTCGTTTAATAATCTTGTCTGACAGTCGTCGTAGACTGAGTAGTAAAACCTACAGGTTGATACTTTGAAAGTGAAGGTAAAGATTGATTCCTAGGAAAACCTTTTTGCCCATTTTGATTGTGAGTTACCGAAATTAATATCATTTGTGTCATTTTTTTTCTGATGGGTCTGTGGGCATTTTGTCATGATGAGAGTCATTCATATAAGCTAGGGGAATCGGTTTCTAGTTTTCATCAGTGCGTATCTCAACTGAGTGCTTGTGGTACTGTTCGTGGCCCTTTGAAATGAATAGCAAATGGAGAAAATGTAGGCGAGTTTCTGAAATAACATCTTCGGTTTGACATCTTAATGTACTTAAAGTTTTCAGGGGTTTAGAGTTAAATTTTTAGAGTTAGTGGTATTCGTTTCAAGCAGATGTTAGCAAGCCCTAAGTTTACCGAGAACCTTATATCTCTTTGTCCCTTTTTAGTCATTGAAAGAGTCCTTTTCGTGTTCACTATTTTAGTTTATTTATTTTTTCCTTTCTATGGCAAGATACTGAAAGTATAGTGTTCACTATTTTAAAATGTCTCTAGAGCAGCGTTGAGGAAACATTAAAAGAAAACTATACCTATAATAGATAAAGGTCATTGGAGTTTCTAAAGTTTAGTACATAATCTTAAATATTTTCAGATTCTTAAAAGAGTTTGGTCAGTCATTCTTCCTTTAAAAGAAAAACCTTAATACTTTTATGCAAACTGTGGCCTAGCTTGGTTGACATATGCTAGTCATAGACTCTCTAAGCATCACCGCTGTTAAGGAAAGGTAGATTTGACAGGTGTTGGAGATTATGCAAATGGAGGCTTAGTACTCTCATTTATAACCTGAATCTGTTTGAATGATAAAATACGGGGTCTAGGTGTAAATTGGTATGAACCACCCCAATTATAGTCAATATTTAGAATCCAGCAGCTTAATTTAAACTGGGTTTTGTCAGTGGCGAGTGGCCAGTAGTGCCCTCCTTCTTTAGTTTGAAACTAGTAACAGTTCAGGCAATCAGTTTTTCCATAGCTTAGCCTTGTTCTGTGACAAGATAGTTATTGAAAATGGTTACAAAAGATCTCACTAACATACTAAATGTTTAATGTGTTGTGGTTTGACAGAGATAGAGACTGATGGTACAGGTTTTGATTTGTTTGGATTCTTGCCATTGTAAGATTTTCCTTAATCCTGACTCTAGTTCTTCAGATTATTAAGGAATCCCAGCAGCAGCATGGTTTACGGCATGGAGATTTTCAGAGGTACAGGTTAGTATCACATACAAGATGTATGGAAATCACTGTGGGACTTCTTTGCTTTTGTTAATATCCTATTTGCTATATCAGCAAATATATCTAGAAAGTCTAGCATTTTTCTTTTTTTTTTTTTTTTTGAGATGGAGTCTCATGGTCACCCAGGCTGGCGTACGGTGGTGCAATCCTGGCTCACTGCAGCCTTTGCCTCCTTTGTTCAAGCAGTTCTCCTGCTTCTGCCTCCCTGGTTCAAGGGATTCTCCTGCCTCAGCCTCCCGAGTAGCTGGGATTACAGGCACGTGCCACCTTGCCTGGCTAATTTTTGTATTTTCAGTAGAGATGGGGTTTCACCATGTTGGCCAGGCTGATCCTGAACTCCTGACCTCAGGTGATTTGCCTGCCTGGGTCTCCCAAAGTGTTGGGATTACAGGCGTGAGCCACTGCGCCTGGCCTAGCACTGAGTTTATATTGAATTCTGAAAATAGCACTGAGTTCATATTGAATTCTCAAAATATATGTAATTTTTAAATTTAAAATTTTATGAATAGGCTGGACGCAGTGGCTAATCGCCTATAATCCCAGCACTTTGAGAGGCCGAGGCGGGCAGATCACCTGAGGTCAGGAGTTCCAGACCAGCCTGGACAACATGGTGAAACCCCATCTCTACTAAAAATACAAAACTCAGCCGGGCGTGGTAGCAGGCACCTGTAATCCCAGCTGCTTGGGAGCTGATATGGGAGAATGGCTTGAGTCCCAGAGGCAGAGGTTGCAGTGAGCCAAGATTGTGCCACTGCGCTCCAGCCTGGGCAACAGAGCAGAGATGGTATTTTAGTAGAGAGCATTTTTAGTAGAGATAGGGTTTCGCCATGTTGGCCAGGCTGGTCTTGAACTCCTGATCTCACATGATCTGCCTGCCTTGGCCTCCCAAAGTGCTGGGATTACAGGTGTGAGCCCCCGCACCCAGCTAAAGATCTTAATATATGGTTCATACTTCTCACTGGACCCTCTAGAGTTTTTTGTTGTTGTTAAAAATAGATTAATACTGCGAGAAATTTTTTACCAATTTTTATTTCTACTCATAATGTATGAGTGTTTCATTTGACTTTTATGTAAAAGGATAAATAATAACTAAAACTTGCTATTAGGGATTGAGAGGAAAAAGCCAGTTCATAAATTGAACCTTGACTATTATTTCATTTATTTATTTACTTACTTATTGAGATGGAGTCTCACTCTGTAACCGAGGCTGGAGTACAGTGATGCTGTCTCGGTTCACTGCAACCTCCGCCTCCCAGGTTCAAGCGATTCTCCTGCCTCAGCCTCCCAAGTAGCTGGGACTACAGGCGTGCACCACCACACCTGGCTAATTTTTGTATTTTTAGTAGAGATGGGGTTTCAGTATGCTACCCCTGACCTCGTGATCCACCTGCCTCAGCCTTCCAAAGTGCTGGGATTACAGGCATGAGCCACCATGCCTGGCCTATTTCTTTTTTTAATTTTTATTTGTTTTTTAGTTTCTTTTTTTTTCTCTTTTTTACTTTGATCATTATGCAAGCAATATTTCTTTTTTTAATAACCTATTCCCTGGTAGCTTTGATTGAGATGCTGAAGTAGTATTTTATTTATTTATTTATTTATTTATGAGATGGAGTCTTGTTCTGTCGCCCAGGCTGGAGTGCAGTGGTATGATCTTGGCTCACTGCAACCTCCGCCTCCCAGATTCAAATGATTCTCATGCCTCAGCCTTCTGAGTAGCTGGTACTGCTGGCACATGCCACCACGCCTGGGTAATTTTTAGTACAGATGGGGTTTCACCATGTTGGCCAGGTTGGTCTCGAACTCTTGACCTCAGGTGATCCACCTGCCTCAGCCTCCCAAAGTGCTGGGATTACAGGCGTGAGCCACCGTGCCCGGCCTACTTATTTATTTTTATTTCATTTTATTTATTTATTTGAGACAGAGTCTTGCTCTGTCGCTCAGGCTGGAATGCAGTGGTGCGATCTCAGCTCACTGCAACCTCTACCTTCTAGGTTCAAGCAATTCTGCTGTCTCAGCCTCCTGAGTACCTGGGACTACAGGCATGAGCCACCATGACTGGCTAATTTTTGTATTTTTGTGGAGACAAGGTTTTACCATGTTGGTCAGGCTAGTCTGGAACTCCTTACCTCAAGTGATCTGCCCTCCTTGGCCTCTCAAAGTGCTGGGATTACAGGTGTGAGCCACCATACCCGGCTCCCTGAAGTAGTATTTAAATATCATTTTATATACCATATTACTTTGACTTAAAGGTTGGTTCCGTTACATAGATATATATATATATTTTTTTTATTAATTTAGTCAAAATGTGTGTATTGATTGAACATCTGTGTGCTAGACACTGTTCTGAGGCATTGCAGAAAATTTAGAAATAAAATCCTAGCCTGGTGTGGTGGCACATGCTGTATTGCCAGTTACATGGGAGGATGAGGCCCAAGAATTGCTTAAGCCCAGGAGTTCGAGACCAGCCTGGGCAACAGCAGCATGGTGAGACTCTGTCTCAAAAAATAATTCTCCCTGCAATAAAAGGGTTTATATTAGTAGGCAACTATGTGAGAACATGATTATAGTGTCACACACTGTAATAGAAGGAAGAATAAAGAGCTGCTTGAGGCCGGGTGGGGTGGTGGGCGCTTGTATTCCCAGCTACTTGGGAGGCTGAGGCAGGAGAGTTGCTTGAACTTGGGAGGTGGTGGTTACAGTGAGCCAAGGTTGCACCACTGCACTCCAGCTTGGTGACAGAGCGAGATGTCATCTCAAAAAAAAAAGCTACATGAGCACAGAGGAATGGGCTTGGCATAGAGGTGACATTTGTAGTGCTTGGCGATAACCTAATTGGCTTCGTCATTTTTCTTCAGACTTGTGTGCAGTTCTTTCTCCGTGTGTCCGGTGTCATTCTAGTCTCCCTCAGGATGCCCCTTTCCCTGCTTTACATTCATTAGAATCCTCCTCATTCTTTTTTTTTTTTGAGATAGAGTCTCACTCTGTCACCCAAGCTGGAGTGCAGTATCACTATCTCAGCTCACTGCAACCTCCATCTCCCGGGTTCAAGCAATTCTCTGCTTCCCCAGTCACTGGGATTGCAGGTGCCTGCCACTGTGCCCGGCTAATTTCTGTATTCATCATCTTGGCCAGGTTGGTCTTGAACTTCTGACCTTGTGATCCACCCACCTCAGCCTCCCAAAGTTCTGGGATTACAGGCGTGAGCCACCTCGCCCAGCCCCTCTTTCTTTCTAGGCCCCACCATCAGTCCACTGCAGCTGAAGGTGCTAACAAGAGAATGATTACTTGTGTCCATTCAACTTGACATTGCCTTGTTTTCTTGGTTGCCATTGTCTCTGCCTGATCATCCTCAACTTTAATGTGGGTTCCTTGAACATGGGCACTATGTCCTCCATCTCCTTGTGTTTCCTATAATACCAATCATATTGCCCCCCATGTTTGAGTTGTTCAATAAATGTTTAGGGCTGGGCATGGTGGCTCATGCCTGTAATCCCAGCACTTTGGGAGGCTTAGGTGGGTGGATTGCTGGAGTCCAAGGACTTCAAGACCAGCCTGGGCAACATGGTGAAACCCTGTCTCTACAAAAAGTACAAAAATTAGCCAAGTGTGGTGGTTGTACACTTGTAGTCCCAACTACTCAGGAGGCTGAGGTGGGAGGATTGATTGAGCCCAGCTGCAGTGAGCCACGATCACAACACTGCACTTCAGCTTGGGTGACAGAGCAAGACTGTCTCAAAAATAAGGAAAGAAAGAAATGTTGGAAGCTGATATGTGATAATTATAGTAACAGTAAGTATAATACCCCAAACTATTGACCCTTGACCTTGCCTAAATAATTATACAATTTATTATTCAAAATAGTCTCAGCTTGGCTGAGTAAGTTTTGTTTGTGGTTTCTCACAGGGGCTACTGTTCCCGTAGACAAAGACGTCTTCGAAAAACACTCAACTTCAAGATGGGGAACAGACACAAATTCACAGGGAAGAAAGTGACTGAAGATCTTCTGACTGATAATAGGTATTGACTGCTCTGTGCTAGTTGCAAATTACATCCTGCTAATGCATTTATTGAACAATGACAGTGTGCTAGACTTCACACTAAACCTTTTAATTATCTCTGATGACTCTTTTAGCAGCTCTGTGGGGTGGGCATTGTTTACTATTCCTGCGTTCGAAGGCAAGGAAACTGAGGCTCAGAAAGGTTCAGTAGCTTGTTCAAGAACTGTGTTGGGGCCGGGCACAGTGGCTCACACTTGGAATTTCAACACTTGTGGAGGACAAGGCGGGTGGATCACTTGCAGTCAGAAGTTCAAGGCCAGCCTGGCCAACATGGCAAAACCCAATCTCTACTAAAAATACAAAAATTAGCTGGGTATAGTGGCGGGCATCTGTAATCCCAGCTGCTCTGGTGGCTGAGGCAGGAGAATAGCTTGAACTTAGGAGGCAGAGGTTGCTGTGAGCTGAGATTGCGCCATTGCACTCCATCCTAGGCAGTAAGAGTGAAATTCCATCTCAAAAAAAAGAGGGGTGTTTCCCTCTCTCAGCTTTGGAGCTCTCGCCCTCTGTCTCTGTACAGGGAAGTTTCTTCTTTCTCCCTTCCTTCTTGCCCCTTCTTGCCTATTAAACTCTTTGCTCCTTAAAACAAACAAACAAAAACAGAACTCTGTTGGGATGTCAAATGTTGAAGTCAGTGATTAGAATCTAATTTATTATTAGGTAAGGTTTCTAGAGTGTAAATTCCAGTGTCTAAAACTACATGCTTAAATCAGCATATCTTAATGAAGTTGAGTGGTGTGTAATTTTTTTTTTTTTTTGGAGACAGAATCTCTATCTGTTGCCCAGGCTAGAGTGCAGTGGTGTGATCTCGGCTCACTGCATCCCCCGCCTCGCGGGTTCAAGTAGTTCTCCTGCCTCAGCCTCCCGAGTAGCTGGGATTACAGTCATGTGCCACCACACCAGCTGATTTTTGTATTTTTAGTAGAGACAGGATTTCACCAGGTTGGTCTCGAGCTGATCCACCCACCTCGGCCTCCCACAGTGCTGGGATTACAGGTGTGAGCCACCGTGCCCGGCTGGTGTGTGAATTATTATAGAAGAGTCCTGTATTTCAGTGCTGAATGCGCCAGTGCTTAGCATTTCCTGAAGAATTGTTAGTCTGTCAAGCAACATACAGTGAAGGTCTCCAGGTCTTCCTCACACTTATGGGCCAAATTATGCTCCTGCCACCTATTGTATAAATGAAGTTTTATTGGAAGCCAGCCACGCCCATTTACATAAGTATTGTTTATAGCTACTTTTGTGCTACATCAGCAGAGTAGTTGTGACACACTAGATATAGGAGAGGAGTCATGGTCCTTGAACCTTATTGACTTTCATCTTGTTGAAAGATGTTGGTCAGTGCAAATCAGGGAGTGCTACAGCAGAAGTGCCATGTTGTGTATCATTTACTGTTCAGCATTCTGAAGTCTTGGAAAGGAGAGTTGAGGTTGAAGGCTCTTGACAGGGAAGTCAGTAAGCCTGCATGGAGGAGGCTTGATGTTGAAGGATTTGCAAGCGTTAAGAACATTCTGTGTCTGGGGAGACAGCATGCACTGGTATCCATGCATGCGGTCTAGGAACTGGAAAGCTCTGGACACTTGCTAGCTGCTACTCAGGCAGTGAAAAGGCCGTGAGCTTGGTGTGTAGGCCACAGTCGGAAAACTAGAGCCTGGAGACCATCATAGAATGCGGCATTAAATCTGATGAGAACACCAGTTAGGAGAAATCTCTCTTGACCCTTTTTTTTGAGACAGTCTCACTGTCACCCAGGCTAGAGTGCAGCAGTGGGATTATAGCTTACTGCAGCCTTAAACTGCTCCTGCCTCACCCTCTTGAGTAGCTGGGACTGTAGTCGTGTACCACCATGCCTACCTAACTTTTCTCTTTTTTTCTTTTGTAGAGATGGGATCTTGCAATGCTGACCAGGCTGGTTTCAAACTCCTGGCCTCAAGCGATCCTCCCACCTCGGCCTCCCAATGTGCTAGGATTACAGATATGAGCCACTACACCATGCCTGTACTTTCTTGTGATATCAAGATCCTTTATTGTGAAGAGTCAAGGTTAAGCTGAAGTTTAAGACAGAATGATGAAGGCAGTAAAGAAAGATTCACCACTATAATAATAAAGTAGTTAACTAACTTATTGACCTTAGTAAGTGCCAGGCTCTGGTCTAAATGTGTTATTTCTATTACTGCATGGGAGAGTGGTGCACAGAAACGTTAGTACTTTGGCTGCAGTCACACAGCTAGTAAGTTGTGGCACTGGGGTTCTAACCTAGGCTCTGGAGCCCTTGTTCATCACCACTTTAATATACTGCCGCTTTTTTTTTTTTTTTTTTTTTTTTTTTGAGATGGAGTCTCGCTGTTGCCCAGACTTCAGTACAGTGGTACCATCTCGACTCACTGCAACCCCTGCCTCCTGGATTCAACCTCAGCCTCCCCAGAAGCTGGGATTACAGGCATGTGCCACAATACCCAGCTTATTTTTAGTAGAGATAGGGTTTCACCATGTTGGCCAGGCTGGTCTTGAACTCCTGATCTCAGGTGATCCACCTGCCTCAGCCTCCCAAAGTGCTGGGATTACAGACGTGAGCCACCGCGCCCAGCCTTTTTTTTTTTTTTGAGATGGTGTATCGCTCTGTTTGTCCAGGCTTGAGTGCAATGGCGTGATCTTCATTCACTGCAACCTCTGCCTCCTGGGTTCAAGCAATTCTCTAGCCTCAGCCTCCCGAGTAGCTGGGATTATAGGTACCCACCACCATGCCTGGCTAATTTTTGTATTTTTAATAGTGACAGGGTTTCACCATGTCAGCCAGGCTGGTCTTGAACTCCTGATCTCAGGTGATCCGCCTGCCTCAGCCTCCCAAAGTGCTGGGATTACAGGCGTGAGCCACCACGCCTGGCTTAAGGACTTTTCTAACTGGGTTGAGATGAAGGAGGTGTTGATTCAAAGATGAGGCCAGATCGTGTGCCTGGACTGTGTCTGACAGAATTTGGGAGGGGTAGGTCACAATTCTGGGTTTGCTGAGTTCGAGGCAGTAGAGGCTTTTCAGTGAGATATGTCCAGTAAATGATAAGAAACCTGAGATTTAGTCCAGGTTGCAAATACAGGTACTGGTTTAGAGTCACGGCTAATAATGTCAGAAGAGTTGTTTTGAGAGCAGCAAAAGAGGGAGAGTATAAAAAAAAGTCGAGAAGCTGGAGATTCCACCTCAGAGAATATCTGGGTCTGCTGATGGCCTTTATTGTCCCCCCTCGTCTGTCTTCTGATCTAGATACTTGCTTCTGGTTCTGATGGACGCCGAAAGAGCCTGGAGCTACGCCATGCAGCTCAAACAGGAAGCCAACACTGAACCCCGAAAACGGTTTCACTTGTTATCTCGCCTACGCAAAGCTGTGAAGCATGCAGAGGAACTGGAACGCCTGTGTGAGAGCAATCGTGTGGATGCCAAGACCAAGTTAGAGGCTCAGGTTAGTGCCTTAACATCCAGCTTGTTTTATTGTGGAGAATGAAGACATTTTATTTATTTATTTATTTATTTTTAGAGACAGGGTTTCACCTTGTTGGTCAGGGTGGTTTCGAACTCCTGACCTCAGGTGATCCACCCACCTTGGCTTCCCAAAGTGCTGGGATTACAGGTGTGAGCCACCACCCCCGGCCTCAAGATGTTTTAAAAAGCTACAGTTAAACAGAACAGAGTTTCTTAATGTTAGAAAGTGATAGGAGAGGAAAAAACTTTCTGAACTTGCTTTTAAAAGGTGAAGTTAGCATCTTTTGTTTATGAGCTCTTGATTTTTTATCTTTTTTTTTTTTTTTTTCTTGAGACAGAGTCTCGCTCTGCTGCCCAGGCTGGAGTGCCATGTGGCACAATCTTGATTTGCTGCAACCTCTGCCTACTGGGTTCGAGCAGTTCTCCTGCCTCAGCCTCCCAAGTAGCTAGAATTACAGGTGCATGCCACCACACCTGGCTAATTTTTTTGTGTTTTTAGTAGAGATGGGGTTTCACCTTGTTGACAAGACTGGTCTTAGACTCCTGACCTCAGCCTCCCAAATTGCTGGAATTACAGGTGTGAGCCACTGCTCCCAGCTTTTTTCTTTTCTTTTTTTTTTTTTTTGAGATGGATTTTCACTCTTGTTGCCCAGGCTGGAGTGCAGTGGTGCGATTTCAGCTCACCACTGTCTCCACCTGCCGGGTTCAAATGATTCTCCTGCCTCAGCCTCCTGAATAGCTGAGATTACAGGCATACGCCACCACACCCGGCTAATTTTGTATTTTTAGTAGAGATGGGGTTTTTCTATGTTGGTCAGACTAGTCTCGAACCCCCGACCTCAGGTGATCCGCCCACCATGGCCTCCCAAAGTGCTGGGATTACAGGCGTGAGCCACTGAGCCCAGCCTTATCTTTTTTTTTTTTAATTGGGCAACGCTTCATTCCATAAAATAGAATGAGTATTGCCAAGCTCTTGTTTTTTATAACTAGCCGTAACTTTTTTTTTTTCCAGACAGAGTCTTGCTTTGTCACCCATGCTAGAGTCTGGAGTGCAGTGGCATGATCTCGGCTCACTGCAACCTCCACCTCCCGGGTTCAAGAAATTCTGCTGCCTCAGCCTCCCAAGTAGCTGGGATTACAGGCACATGCCACCATGCCCAGCTACTTTTTGTATTTTTAGTAGAGAGAGGGTTTCACCGTGTTGGCCAGGCTGGTCTCGAGCTCCTGACCTCATGTTCCACCCACCTCGGCTTCCCAAAGTGCTGGGATTACAGTCATGAGCCACCACACCTGGCCAACTAGCTATAACTTTTTAAGAAAGATCATGTTTTTGATATATAGATTAAAGCTTACATTTTGTACCTGGGAAAGTTTACAAAGTAAGAACTTTTTTTGGAAATGAATTTTTTAAAAAAGAGATGGTAGATATTGCAAGGTTTTATTCAACTTCTGATGCTTATGTTATAGCCGGGAAAATGGTTGTTAAGTAAAATGAAGAAACCAAATTTCCTTCTTTCGAAGTTCTCTCCTGGGAAGTGAATGAATTATAAATTGCCTATGTGTCACATTTTATTGGTTGAATAAGTATTTCTTTTTAAAAATCAACCTGTGATTAAAATATCCATATTATTTGTTTGGGTTTTTTGTTTGTTTTTCAGCGACAGAGTCTCACTCTGTCCCAGGCTGGAGTACAGTCATGGCTCACTGCAACCATGAACTCCTGGGCTCAAGCAGTCCTCCTGCCAAGGCCTCCTGAGTAGTTGGGACTAGAGGTGCATGCCACCACACCCTGCTAATTTTTTTTTTTTTTTTGAGATGGAGTCTCGATTTGAGTATCGATCCATTGCCTAGGTTGGGTTGCAGTGGCACAATCTTAGCTCACTGCATTCTCCGCCTCCCAGGTTCAAGCAGTTCTCCTGCCTCAGCCTCCTGAGTAGCAGGGATTACAGTGCCTGCCACCACACCTGGCTAATTTTTTTGTATTTTTAGTAGAGATGGATTTTCATCATGTTGGCCACCCTGGTCTCCAACTCCTGACCTCAGGTGATTGGCTCACCTTGGCCTCCCAAAGTGCTGGGGTTATAGGCGTCAGCTACCAGGCCAGGCCACACCTGGCTAATTTTAAAAAATTTTTTGTAGAGATGTGGTCTTGCTGTGTTGCCCAGGCTGATCTCAAACTCTTGAGCTAAAGCAACCCTCCTGCCTCAGCCTCCCAAATTGCTAGGATTACAGGTGTGATCCCCCATGCCCAGCCAGTATCCTTGTTCTTTTTTCTTCTTTTTTAAAATTTATTTTTATATTTATTTATTTATTTATTTAGAGATGGAGTCCCACTCTCTTGCCAGGCTGGAGTGCAGTGGCGCGATCTTGGCTCACTGCAACCTCCGCCTCCCAGGTTCAAGTGATTCTCTTGCTTCAGCCTCCCGAGTAGCCGGGACTACAGGCACGCACCACCACAGCCGGCTAATTTTTGTATTTTTACGGGGTTTTACCATGTTGGCCAGGGTGGTCTCGATCTCTTGACCTCATGATTCACCTGCCTCGGCATCCCAAAGTGCTAGGATTACAGGCATGCGCCACCATGCCCAGCCTGTTTTTAATTTTTTTTTTTTTGGTAGAGACAGGGTCTTGTTATATTGCCCTGACTTGTCTTGAACTGTGGGTTCAAGCGATCCTCCCACCTTGTCCTCCCAAAGTGCTAAAATCACAGGTGTGAGCCGCAGTGCCTGGCCAGTATCCATATTCTTCATATTAAAGTTAGAAGCCAGTAAAGGAAGATTGAGTGGTTTGGTGTTGAAGCAGTTCCTCCTCTTCTGTCTCCTCACAGGCTTACACAGCTTACCTCTCAGGAATGCTGCGTTTTGAACATCAAGAATGGAAAGCCGCCATTGAGGCTTTTAACAAATGCAAGTAAGTCCTATAGTCCAAAGGCTGTGGCCAGTTTTAATTATAGATTGTCAAATTTAAGCCACAGATCAGGTAGTGGATTATTTCTGTGAAAGTGAGGGTGACTTTTCTTTCCTATAGAAATGTTGATGATTCTCTTTCATCTTTAGAGCATGCCAGTTATGGTAGTAGTTAGAAGAGCTTCAAAGGGCCATAATTTGTTTTTAGTCACTGTGTTCCCCATGAGTATTTCTTTTATATGGCTGTTGTAAAACCTGACTTTTCTTTTCTCTCAGAACTATCTATGAGAAGCTAGCCAGTGCTTTCACAGAGGAGCAGGCTGTGCTGTATAACCAACGTGTGGAAGAGATTTCACCTAACATCCGCTATTGTGCATATAATATTGGTGAGCAGGGATCAAGGCATTATATTCAACTTGAGCATCGACAGGTGGCCTAGTGGGAGCTCATTTCAGAGATCCTAGAGAGTCGACGTTAACTTTCTTCTCCTTCCCTTGCCTCCACCTTTGGCCTGAGTTTTGGTTGATGGCAAAAGCAGAACTGTTGAAGCCAACCCAGCTCAAAATTACAGAAGATAGTTCTGCTTCTGTATCTGTCCTGCTGTGCTGTGTACCCCTGAAGAGCAGTCTTGAGTCTCCTGAGTCTCTGGCTGAGTTCATTTTTTACTTTTTTTTTTTTTTTTGAGATGGAGTTTCACTTTTGTTGTCCAGGCTGGAGTGTAATGGCATGATCTCGGCTCCCAGGTTCAAGCAATTCTCCTGCCTCAGCCTCCTGAGTAGCTGGGCTTACAGGCATGTGCCACCACATCCAGTTAATTTTTGTGTGTGTGTTTTTAGTAGAGACGGGATTTCTCCATGTTGGTCAGGCTGGTCTCAAACTCCCGACCTCAGGTGATCTGCCTGCCCGGCCTTCCAAAGTCTTAGGAGTACAGGCATGAGCCACCACGCCTGGCCATTTTTTACTTTTTAAGAGCAGTTTTAGTTCACAGCAAAACAGAAAGACACAGAGACTCATATAAGCCCACCTCCCACATCCACAGCTTCTCCCATGATCATCTTCCCCCACCAGAGGGGTGCGTTTGTTACAATTAGTGACCCTTCATCGACACATCATAATCTCCCAAAGTTTACATCAGGGTTTACGCTTGATATTGTACACTCTGTGGGTTTGGACAAATGTTTCATGACACTTGTTTACCATTATAGTAACATACAGAGTATTTTCATTGCCCCAATCAATTTCATTCTTTGTAAAAAACTTGTCTTCAGAGAACAGATCATACTGCAGGTTCATTGAAGTAGCATGTGGAGGGGGAAGAGCTGTTTAAGTCTGAGTTGAATCCAGTGAATCTCAAGAAAACAGACCAGACCCTTGAAGATTTTCCTGTCTTTCTCTCTCAGGGGACCAGTCAGCCATCAATGAGCTCATGCAGATGAGATTGAGGTCTGGGGGCACTGAGGGTCTCTTGGCTGAAAAATTGGAGGTAATCTAGTATGTACATTTTTGTGAAAAGTCGTGGGTTGGAAAAAGTCCAGAAGAAGGAGTAATTTATAATCCCTTGGGGATATTTGATATTTATATATATATATATTTGTATCTGAATTACAAAATACATTTGCTAAAAATTTTAACAAAAACCTTTTTTCAATTAACACTTTAAGTATTCAATTTTTCTTTTTTTGAGACAGAGTCTTACTCTGTCACCCAGGCTGGAGTGCAGTGGCGCAATCTCAATCTCGGCTCACTGCACCCTCCACCTCCCGAGTCCAAGTGCTTCTCATGCCTCAGCCCCTGCCAAGTAGCTGGGACCACAGGCGTGCGCCACCACACCCGGCTAATTTTAGTAGGGACAGGGTTTCACCATGTTGCCTATTTATTGTATTTATTTCAAACAAATAGAAATTGGTGGCCAGTGGGGTGGTTCACATCTGTAATCCTGGCACTGTGGGAGGCTGAGGTGAAAGGTTCACTGAGCCTGGGCATTCCAGACCAGCCTGGACAATATAGTGAGACCGTACCTCTACCAAAAAAAAAAAAGTTTTGATTAGCTAGGCCTGGTGACACACACCTGTAGTCCTAGCTACTTGGGAGGCTGAGGCAAGAGGATCACTTGGGCCAAGGAGTTCAAGGTTGCAGTAAGCTGTCTTCGGGCTTACTGCACTCCAGCCTGGGCAACAGAGCAAGTCTCTGTCTATTAAAAAAATTAAAGAGGCTGGGTGCCGTGGCTCACTCTTGGAATCCCAGCACTTTGAGAGGCCGAGGCAGGTGGATCACTTGAGGCCAGGAGTTCAAGACCAGCCTGGCCAACGTGGCAAAACCCTGTTTCTACTAAAAATACAAAAATAAGTCAGGCGTGGTGGCATGTGCCTGTAGTTCCAGCTACTCAGGAGGCTGAGGCACAAGAATTGCTTGAACCTGGGAGGCGGAGGTTGCAGTGAGCCTAGATCGCACCAATGCACTCCAGGCTGGGTGACAGAGTACATACTCTGTCTCAGAAAAATGAAAGAAAGCGATTGGTATACACTCTTTATGGAGTATAATATGTTGATTCTAGAAAGAGGCAAATGATAGATTCCACTTATTTTCACCTCCATCACTCATATCCCCAGTTAAAGCTTTAACCTTTTCAAACTACTTTTCAGGCTTTGATTACTCAGACTCGAGCCAAACAGGCAGCTACCATGAGTGAAGTGGAGTGGAGAGGGAGAACAGTTCCAGTGAAGATCGACAAAGTGCGGATTTTCTTATTGGGATTGGCTGATAATGAAGCAGCTATTGTCCAGGTGAGGTGGAAGAACTTACTGTGCTGTCTTCTGTATGTGTCTGAAGGTTGTCTGTATGTGTTTAAGATGTAGTGGCTCGTTGGTATTCAGTTCTCATAAACATTTAATGCTGTTTGGGATTTTGTAAGTCTGGAGGTGTACCTTATTGAATAAAATTATTTTGAAAACTGAGTTTATAGAGGAATTCTTAATGTTTAGAGGGCAAAGAAATTGACAGCAACAGTCATTAACATGAAAATAGGAGGTATAAGAGGCTGGCTTAAAGTAAGGGGTCACATTTGGCCCAGCAGGTGGTGCAGCAGCTTAACTGTTATGTCCCTGAAGTCTCTCTGACATGTTGTCATAGCCTCCTAGCCCTAAAGGGTTCACCTCTTAGTCCTGGGCCTTTGCAGGAGAGCCTGGTTCAACCAGAATGTCTTGTTTTGTGTGCAGTGTACATGCAATATTCACGCAGAGCTGTGTTACTTGATGCTACTGACATAATTACCTGTTTGTGGGCACAAACAACCAAATGCATTCTAAACATAAGACATCCTGGTGATCTTGCTATGTATGAGGTGGGCAGTTGATGGGGGCACTTTTTAGAGCTTTTCCACATGAGTTAAAAGACATCTTTAAAAAAAAAACAGGCTGCTGACAGTCCACTCCCTCATCAGGGAACAGTGGCATTTCCTAAGACTTCACAGTAATCTTCTGCACCCTGAATAATTTGTGTATGAGTTGAAGGGGGCAGCGTTTTGTTAATGTGTCGATGAGTTGTTGACTTAGGCATCTAAACTTTTCAGCGACTTGCTCCAAAATGGCTACTCTGGGTTGGAGGCAGCTTTTAACAACTGAAGACTTTATGTGTGTCCTTGTCTGTGTTTCATATTGCCTCTCTCATATCCTCATATCCCTTTTATTTGCTTGGAGGACAGAAGACTAGAACAGTACCAGAAAGTTAATTTTTCCTTCAACTGAAAGGCTGAGGAACTTTTCTGAGAGCGTTCTGTTGGCACTGTTGTGTGGTGCTACCTCCTCAGGACAAGGGCTCTGGTAGCAACCATTTATATTATGTGATTGGGTTAACACTTTGGTTTAAAGTGGTAAATACTGGAAGAAAGAAATCACCTTATTCCTCAGTTCAGTGCCCAGCAGCAGAGACAGTGGGGCAGGAATTTTGACTTGAAGAGCAGTTGAGGGAGAGAGATCCATAGGGGCAAGTTAAATGAGGGCTCTTTCATAGTGGGGCTACAGATACGTACCAAATAAAAAACAGGAAAAGCTAACATTTGTTAAGTAATTTTGAAAAGTCACTGCTGGCACGGTAGCTCAGGCGTGTAATCCTAGCGCTTTTGAGAGGTGGAGGCAAGAAGATCACTTGAGCTCAGTAGTTGGAGACTAGCCTGGGCAACATGGTGAAACCCCATCTCTACAAAAAAATTTAGCCATGCGTGGTGGCGTGCACCTGTAGTCCCAGTTACTCAGAGGATCGCTTGAGCCCGGGAGCTTGAGGCTGCAGTGAGCTGAAACATGCCACTACACTGCAGCCTGGATAGCAGCGTGCAACTCTGTCTCCAAAAAAAACAAAGTTAATAACGCTTGATGTTTTAAGAAGATCAATTTGGAAAGGGTGGGAAGGGGGCGAGAGATAAGAGACTGCACATTGGGTAGTGTCCACTGCTTGGGTGACAGGTGTACTAGAGTCTCAGAAATCACCACAGAAGAACTTAAACATGTAGCTAAAACCACCTGTTCCCCCGAAAACTATTGAAATTAAATTTAATTATCTAAAGATCAACTTACAGTCTCACTTTCCATATGCCTTCATTGATATGTCTTACTGAAAGGAAAGCACTGTTTCCTTTTGTTTTTTTTTTTTACATTCATGAGAGTTCTTATGTGGTTTTCTTCCCTTGTTGGAGTTATACTAAGATATAGTTTTGTATCCTGTTTTTTTTTGTTTGTTTTCTTTTGTTTTTTAAATTGAGACGGAGTCTCACTCTGTCGCCAGGCTGGAGTGCAGTGGCCTGATCTCAGCTCACTGCAACCTCCGCCTCCTGGGTTAAAGCAATTCTCTGCCTCAGCCTCCCAAGTAGCTGGGATTACAGGTGTGAGCCACACACCCAGCTAATTTATTATTTTTTTATTTTTAGTAGAGACGGGATTTCACCATCTTGGCTAGGCTGGTCTTGAACTCCTGACCTCGTGATCCACCGACCTCGTGATCCACCCACCTCGGCCTCCCAAAGTGCTGGGATTACAGGCATGAGCCACCGTACCTGGCCTGTGTCCTGTTTTTATTAACATTTACTAACATGTAAGAATTTTTCATGTTATTTTATAGTTTAAAAAAAATCTTGTTATTCACCTGGACAGAGACTCCACAGAGATGAGAATGGAAGGTAATGTCCTCCTTTCCCAGATGCACTGCTTAATACTGGTGTCTTTTTAACCCTCTAGGGTGGGTGATGCTCTCATTTTCCAAATGGGGAAGCTGGTCTCAAGGACGCTATAATTTACCCACTGTCATCTATTTGATAAGCCATGCTTGGCTTTAAAACCATACCCTTTTGACTCCAAAGTTCATGTTTCTGGAACTTTTCCACATATCGTCTTAGATTCATCAGGAAGGCTAATAATGGAATTGTTTTATTTGACTTTGGTGAATAGCTAAATGCAGTTTTACTTAACAGAGTATACAAGCAGCGTGCTCGGCCCCTAATAAAGACTGAACAAGCAGGGCCAGTTGCAGTGGCTCACACCTATAATCCCAGCACTTTGGGAGGCTGAGGCAAGAGGATCCCTGGAGCCCAGGAGTTCAAGGTTACAGTGAGCTATGATTTTGCCACTACACCCAACCTGGGTGACAGAGCAAGAGCTTGTCTCTTTAAAAAAGAAAACAAGGGCCGGGTGCAGTGTCTTATGCCTGTAGTCTCAGCACTTTGGGAGGCCGAGGCGGGTGAATCACGAGGTCAGGAGTTCAAGACCAGCATGGCCAAGATGGCGAAACCCGATCTCTACTAAAAATACAAAAATTAGCCGGGCATGGTGGTGGGTGCCTGTAATCCCAGCTACTCAGGAGGCTGAGGCAGAGAATTGTTTGAACCCAGGAGGCGGAGGTTGCAGTGAGCCAGGTCACACCTGTTGTACTCCAGCATGGGTGACAGAGCAAGACTCTGTCTCAAAAAAAAGGAAAGAAAAGAGAAAACAGCATCTTAACTGAAACACATAGTTCTCAGCAGTTGGATCATCTCTGTTTCAGTACATTAGTTGGGCTCCCCAGGTGGGAGGAGTAGGAGTAGGGATGTCCTGTAATCCCAGCTACTGGGGAGAATCACTTGTCCTGGGAGGTGGAGGTTGCAGTGAGCTGAGATTGCACCAATGCACTCCAGCCTGAGCAACACAGTAAAACCCTGTCTTCAAAAAAATTTTTTTTTAAAAAGTTACCTTTCTCTTGCTTTTTATACATGACAAGAGAATGAAGACTTATATGGGGATGGGTTTTTTTCTTATTCATGACACAATTCAATTTGGACTAAATTAGACCAAGAGAAGAAAACGTTTTACAACTGCAGGTGAAGCCATTGCTTTCAAAATTGAAGGTCTCGCTGGGCTCTGTGGCTCACGCCTGTAATTCCAGCACTTTGGGAGGCCTAGGCAGGCAGATCACGAGGTCAGGAGTTCGAGACCAGCCTGGCCAAACATGGAGAAACCCTATCTCTACTAAAAGTCCCCCCCCCCAAAAAAAAAAATTAGCCAAGTGTGGTGGGAGGCATCTGTAATCCCAGCTACTCAGGAGGCTGAGGCAGGAGAATCAATCACTTGAGTCCTGGAGGCAGAGGTTGCAGTGAGCCGAGGTTGTGCCATTACACTCCAGCCTGGGCAACAAGAACAAGACTCTGTCTCAGAAATAAAATATAAACATACAGGCACTTCTGCACACAAGTTCAGAGCTCTTCACTCCGGACCCATTTTATGCAGATCCATGGAAGATTGGTCCAGGGTTCTATGAGGAGGATAAGTCAGAATCAGTAATCAAGGTTTTGTGCCCCAGCTGCTGCAGGCTTTCTCTGCTGAATGAAGTGGTCATTCAGTCAGACTGGGTTGTTAAGAAACCTGACTGTGCCAGTAAAAAAAATCATGATATGCAGGCACAGCAGGAGTATTGTAGGGCCTTTTTTTTTTTTTTTTTTTTTTGAAATGGAGTCTCGCTTTATCACCCAGGCTGCTGGAGTACAGTGGCATAATCTCAGCTCACTGCAGCCTCCACCTCCCAGATTCAAGCAGTTCTCCTGTCTTGGCCTCCTGAGTAGCTGGGACTACAGGCACCCGCCACCAAGCCCACCTAATTTTTGTATTTTTAGTAGAGATGGGGTTTCACCATATTGGTCAGGCTGGTCTCGAACTCAGGTCATCTACCCGCCTCAGCCTCCCAAAATGCTGGGATTATAGGCATGAGCCACCATACCCAGCCTGTAGGGCTTTTATATTATTTTTATTTATTTATTTATTTATTTATTTATTTGAGATGGAGTCTCACTCTGTCACCCAGGCTGGAGTGCAATGGCACGATCTCGGCTCACTGCAACCACCAGGTTCAAGCGATTCTCCTGCCTCAGCCTCCCAAGTAGCTGGGATTACAGGAGCATGCCACTGCACCCAGCTAATTTTTTTTGTATTTTTGGTAGAGGTGGGGTTTCACCATCTTGGCCAAGCTAGTCTTGAACTCGTGACCTCATGATCCACCCGCCTTCGCCTCCCAAAGTGCTGGGATTACAGGTGTGAGCCACTGAGCCCAGCTTTGTAGGGGCTTTTAATTGCTCTTCCACAAGAGACAGTGGAGTGTTTGAAGGGTACATGAGTTTAAAAGATTGGGAGGAACCATATGAGGTCAGTTTGAGATCTTGTGATTTGGAAAGAAAAAGGCTGAAGGAGGAAGAAACCTGTTAACATAATGAATTACACTGATGAATTTTCACTGTTTACCCAGTCTTGCATATCTGAGTTAAGCCTACTTGGTTATGATATAGTATACTTTTTATATATTGCTGGATTTTATTTGTCAACACGTTAACAATTTGTGCACTTACTTATTTTCATGGGGAATAATAGGCTATAATTTTCTTTTTCTTTTTTCTTTTTTTTTTTTTTTTTTGAGGCAGGTTCTTCCTCCTTCGCCCAGGCTGTAGTACAGTGGTATGATCAAGGCTTGCTGCAGCCTCTGCCTCCTGGGTTCAAGCAATCCTCCCAGTTCAGTATCCCAAGTAACTGGAACTACAGGCACATGCCACCATGCCTAGCTAACTTTTGTATTTTTTGTAGTGATAGGGTTTCACCATGTTACCTAGGCTGGTCTTGAACACCTAGGCTCAAGTAATCTATGTACCTCCACCTCCCAGTGTGCCGGAATTAGGTGTGAGCCCCCAAGCCAGCCCATGTCATGTGGTTTTCAGAGTCTGGTATCTGGATTTACAGACCTTATTAGATAGGTTTAGAACTGTTCTTCCTTTCTGTTTTCTGAAAGAGTTTATGTAATAATAGTATTTTTCTCCCTTAAATGTTTGTTACAAATCATCAGTGAAACCCTTGGGCCTAGAATTTTCTTTATGGGAAAGCTGTTCAAATTTATTTTTGCTTATTTTATACAAATTCAATTTTTTAAAGAGATATAGGGCTGTGCATTTTTAAATTTCATTTTGTGTTGGTTTGGGTAAGTTTTCTTTGGTAAGGAATTTATTTCGTGTAAGTTGTTAAATTTATTGGCACAAAGTTTATGAGATATTCCTTTATTAATGTTTGTAGCATCAGAGTGTTTTCTCCTATTAAAGTCTTATTAATGTGCTGGTTACAGTTTATGCAGTTATTTCTTGGTTGTTGTTCGGTGTTGGGTTTTTTTTTTTTTTTTTTTTTGAGACGGAGTCTTGCTCTGTCACCAGGTTGGAGTGCAGTGGCGCAATCTCACCTCACTGCAACCTCCGCCTCCTGGGTTCAAGCGATTCTTCCGCCTCAGACTCCCGAGTAGCTGGGACCACAGGCGCGTGCCACCCACACCCGGCTAATTTTTTGGTATTTTTAGTAGAGATGGGGTTTCACTGTGTTGGCCAGGATGGTCTCGATCTCTTGACCTCGTGATCCGCCCACCTCGGCCTCCCAAAGTGCTGGCATTACAGGCGTGAGCCACTGCGCCTGGCCGGTTTTGGGGGTTTCTTGAGTCACGGTCTTGCTGTGTTGCCCAGACTGGTTTCAAACTCCTTCCAAGTAGCTGGGGTTATAGGTGCATTCCACCACCCCAGTTTATCGCTGCTTTTTAAGTATCTTACATAGGCCTTAGGGTCACCTCTTACATAGCCTTTAAGTAATGTGGTAGGTGTAAAAGATGTGGGTCAAACAAAATGTACTGACCCCAGGGCCTCTTGGTAGTTTTTAACTTTAAAAACCACTACATACCTAATGTCCTGTATCATCACATACATCTCAAGTCAAACCAGTAAGTAAAGTAATTTAATGATGGTGTCAAGTGATGCCTAGTTAAATCCCAGGTGTCAGGTGTAGCACTGTCAGTGATTAAATAGCTATGGAATGAATCATGGGATTTAAATGGGAAAAATGCCCTTTGGCCGATTGAGGATGGTCCCAGGAAGAACCAGTTTCCCCTTGGTGCCACTGTTAGATTGTTTGGCTGGATATAACATGGGCCTTTCCCACGTGGCCAGTTCTAATTATTTCTGTTCTTTTTTTTTCATATTCAGATTGGAGAAATACAGTTCTCATTATTTTGTTGTTGTTCTCTGTCCTGGAAACAGAACTATGACTTAGAGATACAGGCTACTTGATTTCGATGTCTTTCTTTTTTAAAAAAATTATTATCTTATTTTTTATAGGATTATAATTTTTTTTTTTTTTTTTTTTTTTTTTTATACGGAGTGTCACTCATGTTGCCCAGGCTGGAGTGCAAGGTGCGATCTAGGCTCACTGCAACCTCTGCCTCCCAGGTTCAAGCGATTCTTCTTCCTCAGCCTCCAGAGTAGCTGGGACTACAGGCGTGTTTCACCACGCCAAACTAATTTTTAAATTTTTTGTAGAGATGGGATCTCTCCTTGTTGCCCAGGCTTGTCTTAAACTCCTGGATCAAGCAGTCCTCCTGCCTCGGCCTCCAAAGTGCTGGAATTACAGTTGTGAGCCACAGCGCCTGGCCTAATTTTTTGTAGAGACAGGGATCTCACTGTGTTGCCCAGGCTGGTCCCAAACAATCCTCCTTCCTCAGCCTCCAAAATGCTAGAACTATAGGCATGAACCTCTGCACCTGGCCTAGTTTTTTATTTTTTGTAGAGATGAGGTTCTTACTGTGTTGCCCAGGCTGGACTCAAACTCCTGGCCACAGGTAATCCCCTGCCTTGACCTCCCAAAGTGCTGGGATTGCTATTTTGTTTTCTTTAATGCTTGATCACTCCTGACTTGTCACTAGTTGCATTGAGAGATTATTTTTAGATAGCTCTTTCTGCAGGGAGGACAGATTTTAAATATCTGCAGCCTTGGTGATTCTTATTCTCAAGTTATAGTTAATATTTTAATGTTTGAGTAGAAGAAAGACCATTTATCTTTTTCTTTAAAAAGAAAATACACACACACATATATGTATGTGTGCGTGTGTGTGTGTATGTGTGTGTGTGTATATATATTTATATATATATACATATATTTTTTTTTTCCTTCTCCTCAAGTGAGGTTTGTTTCCTTCTTTACCAGATTTCCATGTGTTTTTCCCTAGACCTCAATGGGCTGGGTAAGGTTTGATTCCTGTCCCCATAGTAGGGGTGTGGTGGGGAATGTGGTCAGACTTGCCTTGTGTGTCTCTTAGTCATACTGCCACCTTCCAGCGTTCCATAGACAAGTGAAAACAATCTGAGAATGTGGTTTTTAATAGCAGAAGGTCTGTACATCAGGCTACACCGCAGCTCAGTGTCCTCTGCACCAGTCAGCTTTGAAACTGAGCCTGATGAGAAAACCTGAACTGCAGAAAAGCCCATCCTGAAGGTTTCGAGTTTTGTAAAAACTGACCTAGGATTGACTGATTCATTTGGACTAATCAGGAACATATTACTTCTGGGCTTAAGATTTCTCCCTGTCATAGGCACACCTGGGAAAAGGTCTGGTCAGACCACAAATTTCTGTGCAGGGAGCTTTCCACTTGTGTTTAGGAGCACGTTCTGGTTGGTCCAGTGGCTGGCGGAGAAGGTCAGCACACAGGTGGCCAGGAATCCTGCCTCTGCGTGTTGAGAGGAGTTTCTTATTCCTTTTAGGAATCGTCTCGCCGTCAAATACAGATTTATAGAATAAAAGCGTAAATAGCAAAATATATTGAGGGCTTCCTGTTTGGAGACATTTTGCCCTGCCCAGGGAGAATGATGAGAGCTTCTCCTTCAGAGATTAGTGGTCTGAGTCATTGCAGCGTGGGTGTCATAAGAAAAACACAAGTGACTTAAGTCCTCCCCTTCAAATAGACTTTTTCCCTCATTGCTTTTTAAGGTGTTCGTAAAATGCCCAATGGGAACTTAGAGTTTTGTGGAAGCAGTGGGGATGTTTGCTGGTTTCAGCACCTTGATGCAGAGGCTTAGTCAAAGGGAGCAGAGGTAATACATGGCAGTCAAGAGGCTTGGCATTTTATCATCTTGTAAGTTTTAAACTTGAACTGTACCCTGCCTACAGGAAAAGAGCAAATCCTGTGTAGCTGGTAAGACGAAGTTTGTTCATTTCTTGAACGCCCATTGCCCCAACCACTGAACCCCACCTATCTGAGAAGGGTGTTGGTGGCATGTTTGTTGGATTGTATGGAATTAAAACGGGCACTGTAGCTCATCCTTTCTGCTGAGAATGTGGCTCTGGTATAGTGTGTTTCTTTTTTCTTTCTTTTTTTTTTTTTTCGAGACAGGGTCTCATTCTGTTACCCAGGCTGGAGTGCAGTGGCAGGGTGATCTCGGTTCATGCAACCTTCACCTCCTGGGCTCAGGTGGTCTTCCCACCTCAGCCTCCTGAGTAGCTGGGACCACAGGCATGCACTACCACACCTGGTTAATATTTTTGCATTTTTTGTAGAGATGGGGTTTTGCCATGTTGCCCAGTCTGGTCTCAAACTCCTGGACTCAAGAAATCCGCCTACCACTGCCTCCCAAAGTGCTGGGATCACAGGTGTGACCCACTGCATCTGACTCCATGTGTGTTTCTGAAGCCGTGCTGAGTCCCATCACGTCTTTTTTTTTTTTACTTTAAGTTCTGGGATACATGTGCAAAACATGCAGGTTTGTTACATAGGTATATGTGTGCCATGGTGGTTTGCTGCACCTATCAACCTGTCATCTAGGTTTTCAGCTCCGCATGCATTAGGTATTCGTCCTAATGCCCTCCCTCCCATTGCTCCCCACCTCCCACCATTCACATGTCTTACTCAAGTTTTTAGTACTCTAGATTCATGTAGCTTCTTCCAATTGCTGAGTATTATACAGCAGCACTATTCCACAGATTTGTACTTTGAAAAATTAGGCCAGTAAGGTTGATGAAGTGATTCTAAAGAATCTTGCCAACTTGGGGTTGGCCAACGATATTCTATAAAGTGTGTGTCCCATTGCTGCACTGTCCAATGCAGTAGCCCCTCAACACATGTGGTTATTGAAATTTAAATTAATAAAACTTCCAGCCAGGCACAGTGGCTCATGCCTGTAATCCCAGCACTTTGGCAGGCCAAGGCAGGCAGATCACTTGAGGTCGGGAGTTAGAGACGAGCCTGGCCAATATGGTGAAATAGCCAAGCATGGTGGCGGGCGCCTGTAGTCCCAGCTACTCGGGAAGCTGAGGCAGGAGAATAGCATGAACCTGGGAGGCAGTGGTTGCAGTGAGCTGAGATCGTGCCGCTATACTCCAGCCTGGGCAACAGAGCGAGACTCTGTCTCAAAAAAATAAATTAATAAAAGATAAATTAATAAAACTTCTGAGTGCTCAGTGTGTGTATTGGACAGTGCATGTAGAGGATATTTCCAATGGCAGAGAGTCTGTTTGACAGTGCTGCTCTGGTGTTTTTGGGAGTCAGTGGTGGCCTTGTTTGCTTTACTACGTTTATAGCATGACTGCCCCAGTTCGTTCCCAAGTTAGCGAACAACAGGAAAGTCAAGTAACTTCTAAGTGGAAAAGTATGTTTGATTTATATTGGGTAAGTTACAAGGAAGATTTTTTTTTCATACTGGAGACCAGGAAAAGAGAAGAAAAAGATTCTTAAGAACTTTTAAGAAAAGCTTTCTTAAGAGAAGAAAAAGTATTTTTCTTTAAGCCCCGCCCCGACCCATCTCTTAAAGGAGTGGGCAGTACTGAATTTTCCTTTGTGCTTTCTTAGAGGTCAGTTGAATATTAAGACTTTTTTTTAAGATTGAGGGCTAATTTCTATGGGAAGTCAAATATCATAATGGAATGTTGATGTTTTAATTTCACAGTGGGTCTTCCAGTCACACAGGTTCATCTCATTTCTGTCTTTTGTCCATTTCTATCTGCTCAATCGGATTCTTTAGGATGATAATGTGGCTTGGCAGGTATTCAGTTAGTGAATCACTTTTTCACTTACCCCAGCTGTGTAGCAGGTGGATGACGCCCAGTACTTGTGCAAAGACTGTCCTCTCATGCATGTCAACCTTGTCTGTCCTAAAAGTTGTTCTCAGAGTAGTCATGTGGAATATCTGAGTGCAGCATATCTGTGGTGAAGTTAGTATGATATTTAGGAGAACTATCTTTTTGGTGGGTATTGATTAGTCTTTTTTTTTTTTTTTTTTGAGACAGAGTCTTCCTCTGTTGCCCAGGTTAGAGTGCAGTGGCGCGATCTTGGCTCACTGCAACCTCTGCCTCCTGAATTCAAACAATTCTCCTGCCTCAGCCTCCCAAGTAGCTGAGACTACAGGCACATGCCACCATGCCTGGCTAATTTTTTGTATTTTTAGGAAAGACAGGGTTTCACCATGTTAGCCAGGATGGTGATTAGTCATTTTTATTACTTGCTTGGACCTAAAAGAAATCATCTTTCAGTTGGGTTACATTTGTAATGGGTAATTTTGTTGGCCTACAGTAGAGCTTGACAGTTTGTTCTGGAAGGAAAAGATAAAAGAAACTTCTGGTGTGCTGTGCTTCAGTGTGAGTGCCCCGAGTTCAGTCTGTAAGGCCCCTCAAGGAGTGCCAGGTCCAGGGCAGAGGGCAAAGTGCTGGAGGGAAGTAGCAGGAAGTTCTGTGCTAGGAAGAGACGTAAAGCCTTGCTAAGTTTCAGATCAGTTATGCAGACAGTTTTTTCAGCACGTTTACTTTAAAAATGTAACTCCCCTTTCCATGTGAATAATGACTAATGCTGTAAGAAAACATATGGTAGAGAATAGTAGCAATTAAAATGGTCTCTGGTGTGGAGTGAGTGTGTGGTTGGACTCCAAGCGTGATTTTGCTTTCCTCGCGTTAGATGACGATGGTTTGTTCAGAGGCAAGTTTCTGACTTTGGTCTGCCCTTGTTTAGGCTGAAAGCGAAGAAACCAAGGAACGCCTGTTTGAATCCATGCTCAGCGAATGCCGGGACGCCATCCAGGTGGTTCGGGAGGAGCTCAAGCCAGATCAGGTAGGCCCCTGAGCCGGAGCCCTGGTGCTAACTCTGGGTGGGGTCCACCGCAGCCTGTGACCCCTTCTCAGGTGGACTCCAGTGCTCTGAGTGCACTGCTCTCTTGGCCACTGGGTTTTTTTGTTGTTGTTTTTTAAGGTGTGGTAGTCAGGACAAAAAAGGGCCTCTGGGCTCCATCACATTCAGAAATTAATTTTTCTCTCCCCTGTTCTTCCTAATGGTTTCCTATATGGCCTGTTAAGCCTGTCATCTCAAATTTTGTCTCCAGGTGGACCTCTCCAGTGCCTCCTTTTTCTAAAAATGCTATCCCTGTGATTCCGTCAGGCATCTAGGCTGAAAGTCTCAGATCTGTGTGTCTCTTTTGTCCCTGTCACCAAGCCTACTTTCTTCTCTCTCTGCAGTGCCTCGTGCCTATTGTTGATTTGCCTGTTTTTATTTCGCCTTTCCTCTTGTGCCTGGGCAACTACAAAGGTCTCCTGATTGCTGCTTCTGTCTTGGTCTCAGTTCCTTCCTCCAGGCCTTTCTTTTGCAAAGTACAAATGGAATCTTCCTAAATGTAGTTTCCCTGTCTGATTATAAAAAGCCCAGTGATTGGCTGGGCACGGTGGCCCATGCCTCTGATCCCAGCACTTTGGGAGACCGAGGTGGGCAGATCACAAGGTCAAGTGATCGAGACCATCCTGGCCAAATGGTGAAACCCCATCTCTTAAAAAAAAAAAAAAAAAAAAAAAGCCCAGTGATTTCCTCTAGGTATTGAGCAGTGGCCTCCAAACTTATGATGATAAGCCTCATAAGCAGCATTCAGCCTGCACCACTGATGTGTTTATTTATGAATTATGTATCTTATTATTTGACTAATTTATCATATATAAAATGCATTAAAATAAGGGCTTTTTTGAATGAAATAAATGGAAATGGAAATTCTAATTTTCTTTTCATACCCAGACTCCCTGGGTTTTATGTGCCCTACTTAGAGACCACTGGTCTCTGAGTTCAGACTTCAGCTGGTGTACAAGCCTTCCTCAGTCTCTTCCCAGCCTTGTACGTTGCTCCATTTTCTGAGTCCTCTGCCTCAAGCTGTTCCACTTCTGTCATCTCAGTAATGCCTTTCCCCTTAGTGCGTTACACTGTTCTCATTCCCCTCCTTTCTCACACTTGGATAATCTTTCCTGCCCTCTTCACCTGTCCAAACCTCACCTGTTTTTCAAGGTCCAGCTCATAGCTTACCATCTCTGAAAGGCATGCCTGCACCATCCTAGCCCACAGAGACCTCTGCAGTTTCTAAATATTGGATACTTGCAGCTGTAAGGTTTTGTTTTTGTTTTTGTTTCTGTTTTGTTTTTGGAGATGAAGTTTTATTCTTGTTCTCCAGACTGGAGTGTAATGATGCAATCTTGGCTCACCACAACCTCTGCCTCCCAGGTTCAAGTGATTCTCCTGCCTCAGCCTTCCGAGTATCTGGGATTACAGGCATGCGCCACCACACTCGGCTAATTTTGTATTTTTAGGAGAGATGGGGTTTCTCCATGTTGGTCAGACTGGTCTCAAACTCCTGACCTCATGATCCGCCCGCCTTGGCCTTCCAAAGTGCTGTGATTACAGGCGTGAGCCACCACACCCAGCCAACTATAAGTTTTGATAGTTAATTAAATATTGGCTCTTCATAAAAATTTATTTTTATTGTGGTAAAAAACGTAAAACACAAAACATACCACCTTAACCATTTTTAAGTGTATGGTTCAGTAGTAATTAACTATTTTCATCATGCACAACCATCACCACCAGTCCATATCCAGATCTCTCTTCATTTTGTAAAATTGAAACTCCATATCCATTAAACAACAATAACTTCGAGTGTTGCCTTGCAAGTATTTTTTTCAGCATCTGCCACAGAGCTTTGAGTATGAACTTTTTTTTTCAATCACTGCTTTCTCTAAGGAGTCTCCTGCTTCCTTGCCCCTTTAGGCTGCCTTTATGTATTGTTCTTCCCTTCATCGACTTAACAGAGGTACCTACAGGGTCCTAGCCCCTGTCACTGTCACTCACCTCGAATGCATAGCAGTTGGGAGACACTTCACAGAATGTAAGGAATGTGGTGCTGCAAGGCACATTCATTTCCTGTTGCTGTGATCATGTTACCACAGACTTAATAGTTTAAGATGATACAAATGCATTATCTTATACTTCTAGTGGTCAGAATCTCATGGGTTCACAGGGCTGTGTTCCTTTAGAAGCCCTGGGGGAATCCTTTTCCAGTATTCCCAAGAATGTATCTCCTGGCTCCTAGCGGCTACCGGTAGTTCTTGGCTTGGGGCCCTTGGCTTGTGCTTCAAAGCCATCAGCTCCTCTCCTCTCTGCTTCCATTCTTATATCTTCTCCATCTCTTCTCCATCTGCCTCCCTCTTCTCAGGACTCTGAGATTACCTTAGGCCCACCCAGACAATTCAGAGATCCTGAACTTAATCACACCTACAGAGTCTCTCTTACCATATATTGTAACATCTTCACAGATTCCACAGAGCCTAGGATGCAGATAGCTCTGGGGGTACATTATTAAGCAAGCCACAAAAGGCAGGCTCTGCCAGCACAGGGGTGGAACTGGGATCTATGGCTTCCACTTTCACCCAGAGCCATGGACTGTGGAGTGTGATTTCAGTGCTTTGGGATGAGGCACTGGAAGGAGTGGACAGGAAGTCTCATCTGTCCTTTACCCTCAGTTCTCTTATTTGAGGTCAGTTTTTAGATGCCAGTGACAACTTGAGTGCCACTGTCATTCTAGATTATTTCAAGTAGTAGAGCTTTGATATTTGAGGACTCCTGTCTTATTTGAGGAGTCTGTGTCTATGTTCAGGGCACTTCGGAGACCCCACCATTGCATGAGATGGTCAGAGTGACAGAGAGCATCAGTTGCTTTACTTTTTACCTTTTTCACTTTCTGCAGAAGCAGAGAGATTACATCCTTGATGGAGAGTCAGGGAAGGTGTCTAATCTTCAATATTTGCACAGGTAAGAGTTATTTTAATTTTTCTACTTTTTAATATTGTTAAAAGATCATTTGAACAAAAGATTATGCATAATATTTATGTTTATAATTTCTTTTTTTTTTTTTTTTTAGATAGAGTCTTTCTCTTGCCCATGCTGGAGTACAGTGTTATGATCTTGGCTCACTGGAGCCTCAATGTCCTGGCTCAATCAATCCTCTCACCTCAGCCTCCCCCAAGTAGCTGGGACTACAGGCATGCACCACTACACCCAGCTAATTTTTTTTTTTTTTTTTTTTTTTGTGGTGATAGGGTTTTACCATGTTGCTCAGGCTGGTCTTGAACTCCTGGACTCGAGCAGTCGGCCCATCTCAGCCTCCCAAAGTTCTGGGATTGCAGGCGTAAATCGCTGTACCTGGCCTACATTTAAAATTTCTTTTTTCTTTTTCTTTTTTTTTTTTTGAGACAGAGTCTCTGTGTTTTGAATGTGTTAAAGTTGTCCATTTCACACTGAAGTTTAATTTCAACTCCAGTTTAACTCCATCTGGAGTTTATTTTTGTGGAAGGTAAGAATCTGCTTCTCTTTTTTCCATAAAGATAATAGGTTGTTCTGGGATGATTTATTGACCACTCCATCCTTTCTCTTCTGACCTGAAGTGCAGCTCTGCCAGGCATGGGTCCCACTTTCTCCATGTGTGCTCTTTCTCTGGTCGCTTCTGCTCCGTTTATTTATTTGTCTGTACTTGGACCACCACAGTGCATTATATAACTGTCAATCTCCACATCCGATAGAGTAGCTTCTCCTCTCCAGGTTTGTCCTCGGGGGTATCTTGACAATTCTTGTCCCTTTCCTCCTTCATACACATTTTAAAGTCACCTCGTCCCAGCACTTTAGGCAGCCGAGGCAGGTGGATCACTTGAGTTCAGGTATTTAAGACCAGCCTGGGGGAAACCCATCTTTGCAAAAAAAATTTTTTTAATTAGCCAGACATGGTGGTGCATGCCTTTAAGTCCCAGCTACTTGGGAGGCTTAGGCAGGAGAATTGCTTGAGCCGACAAGATCTAGGCTGTGAGCCATGATCATGCTACTGCACTCCAGCCTAAACAACAGAGTGAGACCCTGTCTCAGAAATGAATAAATAAAGTAAAATCACCTTGTCAAATTTCATTTTTTTAAAAAGATGAGTCATTTTCTTTTACAGAAGAGAGGAAGAGTGACTTTTTTTGAAATGTAGAGGGAGAAGTAAGGTTGTTGGGAAAACTCCACTTCCCATCAGATTCTCTTTTCCATCTGACCTTGAAATTTTGATTTCTTAGTGACTGCTTGTAATTTATATGGTGAACCTGACAATATCCTTAGCCATTCCCCTACCCCTCTCCATATTCCTATAAAAGCAAAACCACAAAAACTCCCTTCTTTACCCTTAAACTTTACCTTAGGAGTTTTATGCAAATGTCAAATTCACATAAAATGTTCCGCCAGAGGACTCAGCAAGAAGGGCCCTTAGATGATGTCTGTTTCAACAACCTGATGAGAAAGGCGAGGTTCTAGGAGGTTAAGTGATATGTTTGTAGTTAACAGGGACAAAGAATCAGGAGTTAATCTACCTTCTTCACCTTGAAAAGACCCTTTGAAACATTCAACAAGGCTTAGGAAACTTTTGAAATTTTGAAGCCCCCTTGCCCATGGATTCATTCTCCCACTCTAAGATATAGCTGGTATAATACCATGGATTTCAGTTAAGGGCAGAGGCCAGCTTCGGGGTAAATTGATGAATCAGGCTGCCTATTTTTTTATTTTTTATTTTTTTTTTTACACAGGATCTTCCTCTGTTGCCCAGGCTGTAGTATGGTGGTGCAATCACAGCTCACTGCAGCCTCGACCTTCTGGGCTCAAGCAGTCCTCCCACCTCAGCCTCCGAAGTGGCTGGGACTGTGTGTGCCACCATGCACTAATTTTTTATATTTTTTGTAGAGACGGGTTTTGGGCATGTTCAGGCTGGTCTTGAACTCCTGGACTCAAGCAGTCCCCCTGCCTTGGCCTCCCAAAGTGCTGGGATTTCAGGCATGAGCCCCGTGTCTGGCCCAGCTTTTGTATTTCAGTAAAAGCTGTGTCTAAATTCTCATATCATTTTGTGATAACTTTTTTTGTTTTTTCTGCAAAGCTTTTTAGGAAAATCCATCTCATGACCTTCTCTCCTGTTTCTCAGAAGCACCTACTTTTAATTCTTTTAACACATTTCTATGGGATTTACCTCAGTATCTCTAAATAACATGCAGATTTGGGATTTCGTCATGTTGTACCTCTCCACCGTTAACCATGTCTCTCTCTTCCACTCTGCTTCTCCCTGCCTTGACCCTTCTTGACTCCCACCTAACCTCACACAGGCTTTCTCATTGCTGACACCATCCAAGAGCTCCTTTGTGTTCTCTGAATGTTTGGTTTTGTTTCTCTTTTTTGAGACGGAGTTTCACTCTTGTCACCCAGGCTGGAGTGCAGTGGCGCCATCTCAGCTCACTACAACCTCCGCCTCCTGGATTCAAGCGATTCTCCTATCTCAGCCTCCCAGGTAGCTGGGATTACAGTCACTGCCACCACGCCCAGCTAATTTTGGTATTTTTAGTAGAGACAGGGTCTCATAATGATGGCCGGGCTGATCTCAAACTCCTGACCTGAGGTGATCCACCCGCGTCAGCCTCCCAAAATGCAGAATGAGCCATGAGCCACTGCACCTGGCTTTTTTTTTTTTTTTTTTTTTTTTGAAACGGAGTCTTGCTTTGTTGCCCAGGCTGGAGTGCAGTGGCGTGATCTGGGCTCACTGCAACCTCTGCCTCCTGGATTCAAGCCCTTGTCCTGCCTCAGTCACCCTAGTAGCTGGGATTACAGGCACGTGCCAGCACACCTGGCTAATTTTTGTATTTTTTTTTAGTAGAGATGGAGTTTTGCCATGTTGGCCAAGCTGGTCTTGAACTCCTGACCTCAAGTAATCTGCCCACCTCAGCCTCCCAAAGACCTGGAATTATAGACACCACTCCCGGCTGAATGTTACCTAGTGTCTCATTCTAATTTCACAACTGCACAGCCTTCCCTTATCTTTCTGGGGTGGTTAATCATTTTTTGAAGTTCTTCTCCCTGCAGAATGTGGTTTCTCCAGGTTGCTTATATTTCCCTCTTGGTTCTGGCCTCTTCCTTCTTGGTAGAGGCTTTCCCTCATTAAATGTCGAGTGACTCTTGGTCATCCACTCCTGTCGAAGGATGTGGCTTGTCAGATGCAAGCTCTGCATACACGCATGAGGCTGCTCTTAGTGTCTGGCTCTGCCCTTCCGCCAAGGCCACCAGCTCCAGAATCTTGAAGGGTTTGCGTTGCGCTGTTCAGATCTCCGGGGTATACCAGGCTGCTCTTGTTCCAGAAGCAGAGTAGAGAAGAGACCAGCGGTCAGTGCTCAGAACTTGACAGTCTCTGGATCCTGTGCTCATTGTGGAGCCCCTGACCTCAGCTGCGCCTGTGTCCCCTGTCCCTAGCATCTTTTGTATCCTCTAAGCTCTGGCCTCTGATCTTCTGCCAGAGTAGGCTGGGGCTCTAGACACAGAAATGCTGCTTACACAGATTTGCGGTGGTGAACGTGGTTTTAGCCCTAAATAGTAAAAGGACTTGCTAGGTGGTACAGTTAAAATAGCCTCCTCCGTTTATACACACGGTTAGTATGCATAACCACCCAAGCGACTGTACCTTAGTGTTTTCTGAGCAGAGAAGACCCTCAGAGGAGTGGGAGCGGCTGCAGTGGAAGGATATTGCGTCGTAGTGCGAGCTGCCCAGGGCGCTGGTCCTCGCTTCAGAGACTGGCTTGCCATCCATGAGCCGTCTCTTTTTTTATTTGAGACAAGGTCTTTCTCTGTCACCAGGCTGGCATGCAGTGGCACAATCTCAGCTCACCATAATCTCCACCTCCCAGGCTGAGATGATCCTCCCACCTCAGCCTCCTGAGTAGCTGGGACCACAAGCATGAGCCACCATGCCCGGCCAGTTTTATTTATTTTTAATGTTTAGAGTCGAGGTTTTGCTGTTACTCATGCTGGAGTGCAGGGTGTGACCATAACTCACTGCTGCCTTGAATGCTAGGCTCAGGCGATCCTCCTGCTGGGATCCCACTCTGTGTGTGTTTTTTTTGTTTTCCTCCACTGTGTGGTTCTTGAAAAAGGATGCAGAAGGTATAAATCAAGCAAAAAATCATGATAAGGTCCCATACAGGTCCCCTGCAAACTTGCCACTTGATGTAGCCCAATTCAGGGTCCCTTGAAGCCCAGGCCAAATGGCCCTGCTGTGGCCGCCCACCCCACCCCCCACTTCCTCTGGGTCAGCCCCAACTCGTCATCCAGTCCTCCCAGTTCCTCCGCTTCTCTTGAATATAACTTGAGCTGACTTGTGGTGCATTCCAGCTACCTGACTTACATCAAGCTGTCAACAGCAATCAAGCGTAATGAGAACATGGCCAAAGGTCTGCAGAGGGCTCTGCTGCAGCAGCAGCCAGAGGATGACAGCAAGCGCTCCCCCCGTCCCCAGGACCTGATCCGGCTCTATGACATCATCCTACAGGTGACCCTTGAGGACCGGGAAGGGAAGGGGCTGTCTTTTTTCTTTCCTTGTGTCGGACACAAAATAACTTTGCATCACGGAACGGCTGTGACAAGCAGGACCTAGTAGTAGCTGGGCAAAAGACAAAGGCCTTACATCAGTTCTGCAGTCTGTGAGCCCCTACCTCTCAGACATGTTGGTGTGTAGAGAATAGTGACCCCAGGTCATCACTGAGCACTTCATCTGTGTAAGACGCTCCCCGGTGCTGTAAAGCATCTGATACCTGAGTCCATGCCATCTCGGCCCCCAGGGAGTTTGTCAGTAGGACTGTGAGAGAGAGAGAGAGAGTCACACACACACACACACACACACACACACACACACACACACACGTGTCAAGGCATCTGAGTAGTTGCTCAGCAAAATAAAAGCTCAGCGCTGGAACAGACCAGCTGAAATGGGCCAAGAAGTCTCTGAAGGTGGGTTAGCTATGAGTTGAGTTGTAAAGGACAAATATGTTTCCAAGGTCACAGACAGGAGTGGAAGCGACGCTAGGCATGGCTGTTGCCAGATCACCTCACAGGCTTTTCCCCATTGTATTGAGCCCAGGCTTTCTTTCCTCACCTTTAGCCATTCTTACAAGGTCTTCCGTCAAAAATTCAATCTGAGATCTCTTCATGAATTTTCTTGTTGCATCTGTTGTACAGAATCTGGTGGAATTGCTCCAGCTTCCTGGTTTAGAGGAGGATAAAGCCTTCCAGAAAGAGATAGGCCTCAAGACTCTGGTGTTTAAAGCTTACAGGTAATGTCCCATGGGATGGGCAGAGGTTTCCTCTGCCTCCCAGGTTCTATAAGCATTGGGAGCGTGACCTGGCCCACAGCAGATGGGATCGTTGGCTTTGAGTGTATGGTTACCCTTCCTGTGATCAGAGGAAGGTCAGCCCAGCATGTGCGAGGGGGATTTCTAACAGCTGTGGCCAGTAGTGGCCAGTGATCTTGTCTGCTCTTTGGCCAGGTCAGAGGGAGTGGAGTGCTCACGTTAAACTTGGCTTCCTCCACTTACCTCCTCCCTCCCAGGGGAAAGTGGGCAAGCGTTGAAGGGATGTTAATTAGCAGAACCAGAGTGGCCAGTTCAAGGAACTTGAACTAACTCAGGATACAGCTAAACTCAGGTTCTTAAATGACTTGTGTCATTCGTAACTTGGAAGTGGGCTGGGCAGCAAGATGGGGCGCAGCCAGGATGGAAGGCAGAGCCCCTGCATTCTTGCCCTTCTTCTTCTGGCCCTCACATGCCAGCGTGCCCCGGCACTCCAGCGTGCCCCATCTTCACTCCATAGCCCCTTCTGCCCTGTCAGGGACCAGCATCGCTCAGGCTCTGCTGAGCCCAGGAGAGGAATTTCACTCAGGAAGAACCATCTGTTGGTTTTGTTTTTGGAAAAACGATGAGCAGAGCTGAATGATTGTAACTTGGGTGTGTGGATGTGGGGGTGGGATTTCTACTCGAGCCGGGCAGCGTTCTTCCTTCCTGTCCCTGACTTCACCATGCTCCTTTTGGGAACTGTTTGTCCTCTGCAGAGTCAGCCAGTCAGTGAAAACCCATGGCTCAGTGTTGGGCCTACCTGGGCATCTCTGATTGCTGGGAAGCATCTCTGCAGGGCACCCTACAAATCTGAACGTTTCCCATGAAGGGGGCTCCCATGCAGTGATCCCAAGTTAAGAAGCCTGTTTCCTAAACTGCAAGGAAAGCCTTGGTCTTGGGTAATTGCTGCTTTAGAATACTGTGGCTCTTTTCCCCTCCCCCTCAGGTGTTTTTTCATTGCTCAGTCCTATGTGCTGGTGAAGAAGTGGAGCGAAGCCCTTGTCCTGTATGATAGAGTCCTGAAATATGCAAATGAAGCAAATTCTGATGCTGGCGCCTTCAAGAACAGCCTAAAGGTGAGACGTTGGCCTCTCCTTGTTTGCAAGTCTGGCAGGTTATGGAGTCTGACTCAGGCGGCTGCAAGGGTACAACAGCTGGGGTCCACCTCAGGCTGGTCCTCCCTGGCTGCCCATGGGACCTGGTGTATCCCTGACTGCCCAGGAGCTGCAGACTGTGTCACTCATGGCTGTGCTCCAGGCCTGAGGAGGATTTAGGTATGAAGAAGGGAAGGCATTTTTCTGATATAAAAGAAACAAAAGGCTGCATGTGGGGGCTAACCCCTGTCATCCCAGCGCTTTGGGAGGCTGAGGCAGGTGGATCACCTTAGGTCTGGTGTCCGATACCAGCCTGACCAACGTGGTGAAACCCAGTCTCTACTAAAAATACAAAAATCAGCCAGGTGTGGTGTCGCCCACCTGTAATCCCAGCTACTCGGGAGGCTGAGGCAAGAGAATCGCTTGAACCTGGGAGGCGGAGGTTACAGTGAGCCAAGATCATGCCACTGCATTCCAGCCTGGGTGTCAGAGCGAGACTCGTCTGAAAACAGAACAAAAAAAAGAGCAGGACTCCATTTCAAAATAAGTAAAGTGTAGCCATGGAAGGCTTGCTTTGCTTTCCCCCCACCCCACCCCACCCCCGTGAGACAGAGTCTCGTTCTGTCTCCCATTTCCCACACCCGGAGCTTTACTGATTATTGAATGACAACTAGCTTCTTAAGCTTGTGACCTGCTGTGATGATAGAGAACTTACTGCAGCATCGGCTGGTCCAAGGAATCCGTGTATATTTGATGAGTAGCGAGACCATTTAGAAAAGGAAGCAAAGGTTCCCGTTGTTGGAGTCACGCCAGCATAAAAGCTGCTGCTGGAACCCGTGCAAGCTCAGAGGGGTAGAGAAGACACCGGGTTTCTGCCTTCAGAGAGCTTGTAGTTTTGTTGTAGCCACAGACTGGCATGCAGGAGCCCACTTGTAGATGGAGAAGAAGTAGAAGAGGCCCCAAACAGGTAGAGCTAGGAAGGAGCACACCCCACCTGTGGAGCAGGTGAAGGTGACGGGCTTGGCAGTGTCACCACCGTGGAGTGTCATCTTGGGACACAGCGCAAACCAGTGTGGACCTGATCTCGTACGGAATGGTTTGGGGGGAAGTGTCAGAGAATGGAGGCATGATGGGTTCTGTGGTGTCCAGACCTTCTCAGATCATTCCCGGTGCACCAAGCAAGAGACCGAGGTCAGGAAAATTCACCCGTGTTGAAGCAGTGGGATGAACCAACTGAGGGCTTATGCCCGTGTGCCAGAGGGCCCAGCCCTGAACGCCAGCTTGCCACCACATGGAAGCGTGGCCGGCACATTGCCTGACCTCTCCATGCTTCTGTTTTCTCATCTGTAAAATGGGAGTGGAAACTGCCTGAGGGTTATTGAGACGGTTAAGCTGGTGATCATGTAAACTGCTTAGAACAGTGCCTGGCACACTGTTTAGTATATGGTGACTTTACTAATGTTATCAACATCATCATCATTTCCAGTAGTATTACTTAAGCCGTGGCATAACTTTTCCCATTTGAAACAGGCTAGCGTTTTTGTTTTGTTTTGATTTGTTCTAATAGGGACAACCATTTAAAAAGTCTAACGTTGGCCGGGCGTGGTGGCTCACACCTGTAATCCCAGCACTTTGGAGGCCAAGGCGGGCGGATCACCTGAGGTCAGGAGTTCAAGACCAGCCTGACCAACATGGTGAAACCCCGTCTTTTAAAAAACAAAACAAAAAAGTCTAATGTCCTGTGAAAATAGCAGTGGGATGGCGTAGCTCAGATTAGCTTGGTGTGCTTCTGTGAGCTGTCCTGGCTCAGGAGTACGTTTTCTGAATCGTTACAGGACCTGCCTGACGTGCAAGAGCTCATCACTCAAGTGCGGTCGGAGAAGTGCTCCCTGCAGGCCGCGGCCATCCTTGGTGAGCCCCTGCCTGGCCTCTGTATCTGCAGACTCCCCTTCCTGCCACTCCCCTTCTCTCCCACACCCCACTCTACTATTTTAAGATTTGAAAAGGTTGTCTTGGTTCATCTGTACGATGTTTCTTTTTCCTGGCCTCCACTTGTGCCAGCTGGGCACCGGATCGTGTAGAAGCATTTTGAGATGCACTGTCACCCTGGCCCTTCTCCCTGTTACTGTCCTCATGCCACTGTGCTGGCTTCACTGGGCCGGCAGCATTGGATCTGGGATTGATCTGTTTATCCGCACCCCTTCTCAGCAGGAGACAGGACTGACTTCCCCACATGCTGGCTCCTTTTGCTTTTAGGATGTAGGGGCCACACGTGTGACAGGCCTCATTTGTGACTAGTATGCTGTTATAAGTCCTTGTTCTTACTGAATCCCTGTGAAACTTTCAGATGCAGATGATTCTCATCAAACAGAGACCTCCTTCCAAGTCAAGGACAATAAGGTAAGTCTGGGCCATGGTTTTTGAGGAATACAGAGCAGGATTAGTAACAGACTAGGAACGCATGCTCACCGTAGAGCAGTGGACCCTTAATTTCTAAGGAAACTCCCCACCTCCCTCCCTCCTCTTGCCCAACCTGAAAGCTTCCTGCATAAAGTTTGCTAGATGTCAGATCGTCCCCGATAAGAAGAGCTCTATCTCGTAACATGGCCAACAGACCTGTACCCCAAGCCTAGCCTGCCCCTCTCTCAGCCTCTCTGGGTTTCAGTGACTCTGACTACAAAGCAGGGACATGGTAGCCCCTCCTCGTAGGAGGCTGTTGGGATTGAGCGATTAACTGGATGGCCCCTGTAAAGCTCTAAACCAGGCAGTCGGCACTCAGGAAATGTCCCACCAAGGATGTCCTGTGACTGATGCTTACATACGTCTCTTTGATTTGACTTCCAGCCTCTGGTTGAACGGTTTGAGACATTCTGCTTGGACCCTTCCCTGGTCACCAAGCAAGCCAACCTTGTGCACTTCCCACCAGGCTTCCAGCCTATCCCCTGCAAGCCTTTGTTTTTTGACTTGGCCCTAAACCATGTGGCTTTCCCGCCCCTTGAGGACAAGCTGGAACAGAAGACCAAGAGTGGCCTCACTGGATACATCAAGGGCATCTTTGGGTTCAGGAGCTAACCAGGCTGTTCCCCGGGGGCAGGGGAGGACCTGACTCTTCATCTGTGTTGTGAGAAAGTCCCAGCAAGTTCCATGATATTAAATCCAGGTCTGCATTGGCCCGGGGCAGGAGCTTACACCTTCGGCCCTGCATTCCTACATCTTGTGTTTGTACACTTACATTCTTAACCAGTGCGTTAGGAGAGCACCCTGTCGTCTTCTGGTAGATGTGTGCAGGGTCACCCTGTCTCCTGTACCTCCTGGGAGAGGGGCCGCTGCTGTCTGGGGCCCTGTTTGGTCAGTAATGTGTTCAGGAGTCCACACCAGGCACAGCTGGGGCCTTGAAACGCTTTGTCATGCTTCTTCAGTACCATGGATTTGAAATGAACTCATCCTTACTGTGAGCATCCAGCATCCCTTGAAAAGTTTATCTATGACTATGAAACTGGCAGCGTCACCCCAGAATTACGGTCAGCCTTATTCCCCTTCACCTCCCAGTGAACGCTAAGAAGTTTCAGAACAAGCAGAGAGCTCTATTTTTAGAAGAAATATGTTACATTCAGAAATGATGAAACCAAATCTTATATTAAAAGGCAAAGATGACAGAGACTGTGCCCATTTCTTACATGCCCTCCCTCACGTCATTCCCCGGTCTGTCCTCGGGAGCCTGGTTGTGTGAAGCCGCTGAGGTAAAGTGTAACCTGACTTACTGGCAACGAGGTGTGGCCAATGCCAGACGCAGATGTTAGAGGCACTATTTTTAAGGAGTTCCCGATCTGTAATTTTTAGATGCCATTACATTTTAATCCCCTTCTTTGGCCCCTTTTTTTCTTAGTCATCCTTTTTTACTTCTATTATAACATCAATAATAGAAGTCACAAAAACAATGGAAGAAAGAAAGCAAGGAATAAAAGTGATTTAAACATGTACCTGACACTCATGACTCCCTTTGGAAATCAAAACTCACCTGTCCCATAGGAAAGAAAATCTGCCACGAGAAATGTTCCTTAGATGTTCTCAGTTTTGAGCAGACCTGGTAGCTTGAAGAAAAGGCTGACTGGCTAAAAATCTGAGAGCAGGAGCCACCAGATTTTTCAGGCCAGTTGTCCTGGCGCTTGAGGAGGTGAGGCTACGTGTTCGAGGCCAACCTGGGCAACATGAGAACCCCTCATTCATTAAAAAAAAATCCGAGAACATTGTTTCAGGATGGCATTGTAACTCCTCAAGGATTTTCCTTGCCCGCTGCCCAGATGGAGCTGATTCATTGAGACAGAGGAATTGCAATAGAGAAAGAGTCTAATTCACACAGAGCTGGCTGAATGGGAGACTGGAGTTTATCATTACTCAAGTGGGTCTCCCTGAAAATTCAGAGACTGGGAATTTTAAGGATAATTTGGTGGGTACGGGGTCAGGAAGTAGGGAGTCCTGATTGGAGATCAGGAGTTGGAGATGAAGTCATAGGGAGTTGAAGCTGTCTTCTTGTGCTGAGTCGGTTTCCCGGGTGTGGGCCACAAGACCAGATGAGCCAGTTTGGATAGGTGGTGGGTGCCAGTTGATCCATAGAGTACAGGGTCTAAAAAATATATCTCAAGCACCATTCTTAGGTTTTACAACATTGATGTCATCCCTAGGAGCAATTGGGAAGGTTCAGAACCTTGTGGCCTCTGGCTGCATGACTCCTAAGCCATCATTTCCAATCTTGTGGCTGATTTGTTCGTCCTACAGAGGCAGTCTGGTCCCCAGGCGAGAAGGGGGTTTATTTCCGGAAAGTGCTGTTGCCACCTTTGTTTCAAAGTTAAACAGTTAAACTATAAGCTTCTCCCAAAGTTAGTCCGGCTTATTCCCAGAAATGGACAAGGACAGCTTGGAGGTCAGAAGCAAGATGGAATGGGTTAGATGGAGTGGGTTAGGTCAGATCTTTTTCACTGTAATAATCTCACTGTTAGCATTTTTGTAAAGGTGGGTTTAGAATGCCACTGTGGGCTTGGCTGTGCCTCTTGTTTTCCTAGTAAGTTGCAGGGAGGGAGGGTTAGGAGCGCAAAGGATAGTGAGACCCAAATCAGACTTCTTGTTAGAACTGGGTGGTGGCGAGCAACCTCTAGATGCTCTCAGCGGGGCTCTGAGGCCCTGGGGTTTGTTTTGGGTCTGAGAGCCTCAGAAAGATTTTTTTTTTTTTTATTGAAAGTTTCATCATCTAGGCCATATAAATTTAGGACTACCCTCACCCCCTCCCTCCCTCTGAAAATACAGGACAGATAGGCTAGACACAGTGGCTCACACCTATAATCCCAGCACTTTGGGAGGCTGAGGCAGGCAGATCACTTGAAGCCAGAAGTTTGAGACCAGCCTGACCAACATGGCAAGACCTTCGTACCTACCAAAAAAATGTTTGTAAAGAAAAATATATAAAGTACAGATGATTGGTCTTAGGTTGAGGTCCTGGGTTTTGATCAGCTCAGTGTCCCTGGGGGCTGAGGGACCGCAGGTTCGGGAGCTGGGGGGGGGCTTCATCCATGTCCTCACCCTCCTCCCAGGGCCATAGGCCAAGATTCTGCACCTCCCCTGTCTCGTCTCTGCACTGACAGCTGCCGTGTCCCCCAGCTCCCAGAACCCGACTCCAGGCCGGGCCGTGCGGCAGTCTCAGGCCTGCCTGGTACCATTGCCTGCAGGCATCGTGAGGGGGACAGGCACGGGGAACGCTCTCATCCTCCTGGAAGGTGTCCCTTTGTCCTGCCCACAGGCCTCCCAGCCCCTCCTACTCTAGAGTGCTGGCTTCATGGGGATCCAGGACCCATAAACTGGAGATAAGAGACGAATCCCGACTGCACCTTTTCCCTCTCGGGTTGTCTAATGCTTTGTCTCTCGGCCACACTACAAATTCCATCCCCCCCAGTGTTCCTGCCAGGCACTCTGAGCAGCATTGGCTGTTATCGGCCAGGGATGCTGTTTAGTATTAAAAGCAGGTGTTTATGTAAGAAGACAGATCTGGCAGGGCCGAGGTCTCCGGCGAGCTCGCACATCCCTTCACGTGGGACCCCTGGACATTAAGCAGGCTGTGGCGTGGGGGACAGAGCGCCAGACGCAGGACCCCCTCCAGTCCTCAGGCTCAGGAAGCCGCTCTGCCTCTGATGGAAGCAGGTCTCAAGTCAGGCCCTCACTGCCCCGGGCCTCGCACGGTGTTCACTGGGGCTTTTCACAGAAAGCACTTCGGAGGCCACACAGTCCTGCCTTCCCACGGAGCAGGATATGCAGATGAGGACCCGGGGCTGAGAATGGGTCTGTTCCAGGGGGAGTTCCCGTGTTGTGCTGGCTCTGGTCCCTCCTCCAGGATGGACTCTGGTGCTGTCAGCAAGCTCTGACCCTGGAAGAGGCTTCTGTCTCCAACATCAAGAGAGGATGAAGAGAGCTGCATTCAGTCTCCTGATACTTTTATTTATTTATTTAGAGACAGAGTCTCGCTCTGTTGCCCAGGCTGAAGTACAGTGGCCCAACCTCGGCCTCCCAGGTTCAAGCAATTCTCTTGCCTCAGTTTCCCAAGTAGCTGGGATTGCAGGTGCCCGCCACCATGGCCAGCTAATTTTTTGTATTTTTAGCAGACGAGGTTTCACCGTGTTGGCCAGGCTGGTCTCAAACGCCTGACCTCATGATCCGCCCGTCTCGGCCTCCCGAAGTGCTGGGATTGCAGGCGTGAGCCGCTGCGCCCAGCCTGTGTGATCATGGTTTCTATTCTCTGTTCCAGACGAGCCCCACCAGGCCTGCTGGGTGAGGGTGGGGCTCTGTTCCTGGCCTGTTCCACTCTTCCCAAACGTTGCCTGGATGTCCTGTCTCCTCTCTGGATTTACGTTAAATCAGTAAGAACTCTTGAATTCCCTGTTGGAAATGAAATAGTGCCGGGCTTGGTTCTCACTCCCCTTCCCCTGATGGCAACCTGAACCTTTCACTGCGACCACGAGGTGACAGCTTGTGATGACAGGGCACCCTCAACCCACAGAGGCCCTGGGCCACATCTGGACTTCCCTACCAGAAGCCAAGGCAGTGGCTTCACCCTGCTAGGAGTGGAAGGCCGACGCCAGGGGCTTTGAGGGTGGGACTGCGCTCTGTTCACTGTCACCGCTGTGGCAATGCTAATTTTTCACATACAAGGTATCATTAGTCACACACAAAAAAACGAATTGATCACAGAATTCTAAACAGCATAATTCTGTCTGCAGCCTTGAAAAGCTTGGAACATTTAGAGGTCTAGGAAAATATCCAAAGATAGCAAAAATATGTGTTGGTTCTCATTTTTTGTTTGGAGATACTTGTTGCTACAGAGGAGATGGAAACCAGATTTAGCTGTAAAATTTATCGATGTTCCAAAGCAAAGGGAATAAATTGGAAACTGCCTGCATCCTGACAACACCAACTGGAAGAATCCAACCTGTTGTTCTGTTAAATGTTGGAGACACTTGGGAGCAGGGCCTGGGAGGGGCCGTGGTTGGGGGCACCGCCCAGGGCCAGCTGGGGTGGCAGGCTATGCGGGTTGCACACAGTGGATAGACCCTGTCCTCTGGGTCTGCCCGCTGCTCCAAGCACCGTCTGGCACAGAGCGAGGGGCTCTACAAGTGTTCACTAGAGGTTTTTTTTTTTTTTCTGAGACAAGGTTTCACTCTTGTTGCCCAGGCTGGAGTGCAGTGGCGCAATCTTAGCTCACTGCAACCTCTGCCTCCCAGGTTCAAGCGATTCTCCTGCCTCAGCCTCCCAAATAGCTGGGATTGCAAGCATGTGCCATCATGCCTGGCTAATTTTTTTTTTTTTTGAGATGGAATTTCACTCTTGTTGCCCAGGCTGGAGTGCAATATCATGATCTCAGCTCACCGCAACCTCTGCCTCCTGGGTTCAAGCAGTTTTGTCTCAGCCTCCCAAGTAGCTAGGATTATAGGCGTGCGCCACCACACCCAGCTAATTTTGTATTTTTTTTAGTAGAGATAGGGTTTCACCATTTGGTCAGGCAGGTCTGGATCTCCTGACCTCAAGTGATCCACCCGCCTTGGCCTCCCAAAGTGTTGGGATTACAGGCGTGAGCCACTGCGCCCAGCCAATTTTTTGTATTTTTAGTAGAGACACGGTTTCACCATATTGGTCAGGCTGGTCTTCAACTCCTGACCTCCGGTGATCCATCTGCCTCAGCTTCCCTAAATGCTGGAATTACAGGCATGAGCCACTGCACCTGGCTTAGAGGTATTATTATTTGGTACAGACTAAAGAAAATATCTCAAACAGCCCGGCATAGTGGTGTGTGCCTGTAGTCCTATCTACTTAGGAGGCTGAGCTGGGAGGATCGCTGGAGCCCAGGAGGTCAAGGCTGCTGTGAGCTATAATCACACCACTACATTCCAGCCTGGGTCACAGAGTGAGACCCTACCACAAAAAAAAAAAAAAAAAAAAAAAAAACCTCAAATGACGAATACAGCTGGAATACTTGTGAGGACCTTTTCAAACTGTTAGGGTACTGTCATCTGAGGGTGGTGGCCCTGTGTTTGCCTTTTGCTTTGGGCCGGATTCCTGTGTGCCTTAGCCCACCAGAGGCGTTACCTGCTGAGCTGTTGTGCGCTGGTGCTGAGACCTGCAGAGAACTTCAAGGCATCAGGGAACTGCTTTTCTCCCCTAGTGATCCCTTGGTGGTGGCAATTTGGTGTTGGGAATAGGAGCCTTGCTTGTCTGTGGTCCCTGTCTGTGGCAGATACTTTTGTTCACCTTCATTAACTGTACCCCTCTGTTGTCACGTACCACTCAGGGTTGAATAAATCCCCACCACTTGGAAAAGAACCATATCCTTTCTGTTAGGTTGACTTTCCCTAGGATGTTCTTTTTTTTTTTTTTAAGATGGAGTCTTGCTCTTTTGCCCAGGCTGGAGTGCCATGCCGCCATCATAGCTCACTGCAACCTTCACCTCCCAGGTTCAAGCAATTCTCCTTCCTCAGTCTCCTAAGGGATTACAGGCCCGGGCCACCATGCCCAGCTACTTTTTTGTGTTTTTAGTAGAGACAGGGTTTCACCATGTTGAACAGGCTGGTCTCAAACTCCTGATATCAAGTGATCCGCAGCCTTGGCCTCCCAAAGTGCTTCCCAGGGATCATCTGACTCAGCAATGCAGCTATGACGGGCAGGTACCTGGGCCCACAAAAGCTGAGTAATGTTAGCTGCGACTCATCTGTGGAATGGAGAGGGGCGTGGCTGTGCAAAGGCCTGGCCACACAGTGCCCCCTATGCTGCCCAAGAAGAGGTGTGGGGCAGAGAGAGCCGGTGCCCAGCGTCCACTGAGCTCAAGGACCCATGTCCCGCGCTTACTGGTCTGTGACCTCTGAGCATGCTCCAGCTCCTGTACAACAGGGCGGCTGTGTCTCAAGGTTGCTGGGGGGAGACCATAAGGAGTTTCCCCAAAAATGTTCTGAGCCCAGATCTCAAGAGAGTGTGGGCTGCTGTACCCCGAGTCGATGGGCACACAGAGCTCAGAGACCTTTCTATTCAGCCAGCCTGCGCCCTTGTCTCCCCCTTCCCAGGAAGTCCGCCTAAGTCTATGCAATGCCATTCGGATAGTAGTTTGGGTCTGATGAGCTGCTGTGTGTGCCGGGCGGTTTAACCTCCCTTTCCAGCTTCCTGACAATAGAGAGAAATCAGGCAGCTATGAGAACTGCTTGTTCCTTCATTCTCGTGTTTGTCTGTTCTATCAATCTTTTTCTCCCTCAGACCAGTTAGGCCGAATTTCCCTAGGATCTTTTTTTTTTTTTTCTAAGACGGAGTCTCGCTCCATCGCCCAAGCTGGAGTGCAATGCCGCCATCATAGCTCACTGCAACCTTCACCTCCCAGGTTCAAGCAATTCTTCAGCCTCCCGAGTAGGCTGGTTGTGACCAGACCCTTGCTGCTGTGGTGCAGCCAGTGGGACGTTTTCTCCAGTGGCCACACAGGTCATTATCTTGGCATGGACAGTTAGCTGGCTGCCTCCATCAGACCTACACTTCTCCACAGCAGGGCTGCAGGTCCCTGGACCTAGCTAGTATGGACAGCTATTATTATTATTATTATTGAGACTGAATCTGGAGTCTTGCTCTGTCACCAGGCTGGAGTGCAGTGGCACAATCTCAGCTCACTGCAACCTCCGCCTCCCGGGTTCAAGCAATTCTCCTGCTTCAGTCTCCAGAGTAGCTGGGATTACAGGCATGCACCACCATGCCAGGCTAATTTTGTATTTTTTTTTTTTTTTTGAGACGGAGTTTCACTCTTGTTGCCCAGGCTGGAGTGCAATGGTGCTATCTTGTCTCACTGCAACCTCCGCCTCCCTGGTTCAAGTGATTCTCCTGCCTCGGCCTCCCGAGTAGCTGAGATTACAGACATGCACCACCACGCCCAGCTAATTTTGTATTTTTAGTAAAGATGGGGTTTCTCCATGTTGGTCAGGCTGGTCTTGAGCTCCTGACCTCGGGTGATCTGCCCACCTCGGCCTCCCAAAGTGCTGGGATTACAGGCGTGAGCCACTGCGCCTGACCTAATTTTGTATTTTTAATAGAGATGGGGTTTCTTCATGTTGGTCAGGCTGGTCTTGAACTCCTGACCTCAGGTGATCCTCCTGCCTTAGCTTCCCAAAGTGCTAGGATTACAGGCGTGAGCCACCACGCCCAGCCAGACAGCTATTATCTTAAACACAGCATAGAGACCCAGAGCCCTTCGGCCTACCAGTTCCTAAGATTGACCGGGCTGCAGACTTCTGGCATGCAGGGACGGCTCGTGTGCAAGGTGGCTGCAGGGGCTAGGGAGTGGGCTGTACCAGCGCTGGTCCTACAGCTGAACTGGGGCTGGTGCTGTGGGTCCCCTTTCTCCCAGGGAAAGGGGATGATGGTTCAGAGGGAGGGACAGATACGCCAAGGCAGCCTTGGTTTTGAGGATCCCACGGGCTCCCTCTGTGTTCTCTCTCTTGCTGTTCAGTGTGGGGAATCCTGCCTGCTCTCTTAATGCACACAGGGTTTGGTTGTTTTCTGTGTTTTGGAGTTTTTGTAGTTTCTTCCTCTGAAGTCCCTAAGGAATCACAGCACTTGTCCCCCCGCACTCTTGTCTGGTTGGGCAAGCTGTGCCACCTTTTGCTTCTCTCTAGGCCAACCTTGGCATTTCATTTCTTTTTATCAGACTTGCTGGGCAGACTCACAGCCAAAAGAGTCCCCTCCAGATGGCCCTGCAGGTTCCTGGACCACAGCCTCTGCCCCTCAACCCTGTACCTGCGGACAATGGAACGAGGCTGCTCCCTTGAACCCCCAGCCTTCCAGACTGTGCTCCTCTAGGCCCAGCTGGAGGAGGGTGCCTCTGCTCTGCTCAGCGGGCCAAGGGAGTGAAGGGAAGAGGTCATCACTCAGCTTCGGTCCAAGGGTCTGGCAGCGGAGGTTTTGTACAAACAGGGCAATTTCCTGAGACGGCAAAGCCTCGCCTCATCAGGAACACATGGGAGCCTGGCAGTTTACGGCTCCCGGGGCAAAGGAGGCAATTACCACCATCTGCCTCGGCCGGGAGAAGAATGCCTCCCCACAGGAGCCCCAGAGCTGGAGGAGAGTGGGCACCACAGGGCTTAACCGCTGACACACTTGCCAATGGCCACCCCGTGTGGCAGTCACACGTGCCCAGCTGTGACTGGCAGCCTTGGAGCTGGGAGTCTCACTGTTTTTGGTCTGATCAGACCTCTTGCTCAGATCCCAGGCCAGGTGAGCTGCCAGCTGCCCACATCAGTGTGGAGCTCCAGGCACAAGGAGTGAGTAAGCTGCCGTGCAAAGTCGTGGCTGGCAGAGGCCCAAGCAGCCCCAGGGACCCTTTCATCTCTAACCTCTCAATCCATGAAGGAGCAAGCAGGGCCAGGCGAGGGGAAGGACTCACCGGGCCCTTCAAAGTGCGGAGATGCTATCCTTGTACACACGGCTTTAAAATTTTTTTTTCTGAGATGTAGTCTCGCTCTGTCGCCCAGGCTGGAGTGCAGTGGCACAATCTCGGCTCACTGCAACCTCCGCCTCCCGGGTTCAAGTGATTCTCCTGCCTCAGCCTCCCAAGTAGCTGGGATTACAGGCGCCTACCACCATGCCTGGCTAATTTTTGTATTTTTAGTAGAGATGGGGTTTCACTATGTTGGCCAGACTGGTCTCGAACTCCTGACTTCAAGTGATCCGCCCTCCTCAGCCTCCCAAAGGGCTGGGATGACAAGCATGAAGCACCATGTCTGGCCAAAAAAAAAAAAATTTTTTTAAACTGAAAGCAAAGAGACCTGGCAGAGGCCAAGACTTAGGAGGGCTGAAGGTTGGGGCACCCTATCCAACCTCCAAGCCAGAGCTGTTCAAAGAAATCCTGATGCGCCCCAAGTGCAAGCCTCATCTGTCGCTTTAGATTTCTCAGCAGCCACGTTTTAAAGAGTAAAAAACAACAGGTCAAAATTTTAAATACACCTGTAATCCCAGCTACTCGGGAGGCTGAAGTAGGAGAATCGCTTGAACCTGGGAGGCGGAGGTTGCCGTGAGCCGAGATTGTGCCACTGCACTCCAGCCTGGGACACAGAGACTCCATCTCAAAAAAAGAAATTTTTAAAATACGGTTCATTTAAATCAATATATCCAAAATATTTCAATATGTAATCAATACAAAAATTAATGCCATGCTACCCCAGGTGCGGTGGCTCATGCCTGCAATCCTAGCACTTTGAGAGGCCAAGGTGGGCAGATCACTTGGGGTCAGAAGTTTGAGACCAGCCTGGCCAACATGGTGAAACACCATCTCTACTAAAAATAAAAAATCAGCTGGGCGTGGTGGTGGACGCCTGTAATATCAGCTACTCAGGAGGCTGAGGCAGGAGAATCACTGGAATCCAAAAGCCGGAGGTTGCAGTGAGCCGAGATTGTGCCATTGCACTCCAGCGTGGGTAACAGAGCAAGACTCATCCCCCCTCCAAGAAAATTAATGAGATGTTTTACATTATATTTCCATAGTACGTTTTGGAAATCTGGTGTGAATTTTGCACATAGACCACATCTCACTTCAGTCTGGGCACATTCAAATGCACTATGCCACACACAGCAGGCTTTGTAGCTGTGGAAAGGGACGCTGAGGGGCTTGATCCAGGCAGTCAGCCCCATCTTGGCCTTTTAGATAAAGGACTGCTCTCTCTCCAAAGTGTGAGGCCAGAGGTGAAGCACAGCCAGCCATGTCCCCCTCTGTGTCCCTGTCCATTCTCCTGTTTTCTCCTGGGGCCAGGATCGCTGCCATGAGACAGAAGCATCCACAGTGACAGCTCCCCTCCAGGCCCGGGGTGTTCCTGCCTGCCGCCCAGCAACCCTCATTAGAGCAGCGGGGCCTGATTCGATCCGGCATGAGAAGGTCACGCCAGGAAGTCAGCTCTTGTTTTTCTTGCAGTGAATCAGTTAGCCCTTAATCTCTGGGGCGTGTGAGGGCCCCCTGCAGTGCTCATTTCCTTCCAGGAGGGATTCTGCCTGAGGGGACGAAGCTCGAAGCTCCAGTGTTCCAGACCTCAGCCTCGCTGCCCTCCGCCCAGGGCACCTCCCCTTGCACAGCTCAGGGGCCTCCCCTGGCTGCTCCTGGGCTGGAGTCTGGACACCTCTCCCCAGGGCCCTACTTCCAATGACTGTCACCTTCCAGGGAAGGGTCAAGCTCAAAGGTGAAGCAGCCCGGCTCAGTGGCTCACGCCTGTAATCCCAACACTTTGGGAGGCTGAGGAGGGTGGATCACTTGAAGTCAGGAGTTCAAGAGCAGCCTGGCCAACATGGTGGAACCCCATCTCTACTAAAAATACAAAAATTAACCGGGCGTGGTGGTGGGCGCCTGTAATCCCAGCTACTCAAGAGGCTGAAGCAGGAGAATCGCTTGAACCCAGGAGGTGGATGCTTCAGTGAGCCGAGATCGTGTCACCACACTCCAGCCTGGGCGACAGAGCAAGACTCCGTCTCAAAAAAAAAAAAAAAGCCACCAGGGGCCATTCCTGGTGAGGGAAGAGGCAGGTGGGAAAGCAAGCGCAGTGGGCGTCCGGGCCTCAGCCAGAGCCCAGGCTTAGCAACACTGAAGCCAGCCCTGGTGCGCCTAGCGGAGGGCATGCAGCAGGCGTCCCCGCCTTTCTGGAGCTGGCCTGAGGATCCGAGGATCCCAGTGATGCTTGTCTTACTGCATCAGGCTCCGAACCCCGCACAGATGGCGCACAGAGCCCTGCATAGAGCCAGCCAGAAAGACGGGGGTGGGGAGGTGCTGCCCTGTGCAGGCTTTGTAAAGTGGGCCCTGTAATCCCAGCTGCTAGGGAGGCTGAGGCAGAATAATAGCTTGAACCTGGGAGGTGGAGGTTGCAGTGAGCCGAGATCGAGATCGTGACATTGGACTGCAGCCTGGGTGACAGAGCGAGACTTTGTCTCAAAAAAAAAAAAAAAAAAAGGACCTCGTGCCAGTTGTCTGGAGTGAATGTCCCCTGGCTGCCCATCATGTCAGTAGAGAACAGAAAGCCAGGCCCTGAGCTGGCAGGACAGCGCCTCCTCTCCTGGGGGATGAGAGCTGGAGGTGGGGGCCTGCCCGGCAGTGGGGCCTCTGAGCTGCCTGACGGTGCCGATTCACCCTGCGCTCCGGGGCTGGGGCCTCTCTGCTGAACCTGCGCCTGCACACGCACGTCTGTCTCCAGCCTCGTCTGTCCTGGCCCAGCTCCTTCCCCATCTGGGTGTGACTGCCGCCGCGCTCCCCGGGGCATGTGGGTGTAACAAGTCCAAACCTTCTGTGGGAGTCAGGCAGGCTCGGCCCCGCCCTCCGGGCTGTGCCCTTTCCTCCCAGACTGGTTGTGCAGGAGCGGGCTTGAGTGCGGGCCGCTGTAGGTGCATGCGCGGCAGGCCTGGGGCCCGGCCACCCGCTGCCTCACCTGTAGGGAGGGGCCTCCCAGAAACTCCCTTCCCCGGTGCCCAGCCGCCCTACCTCGCCAGACTTAGCTGACCAGCCAGCAAGGACGCCTGCTGCCTCCCACCTGCCCTCCTGCCCACTTTTGCCAGCCGAGCCCAGCCTGAGCCAGCACCTGCGTTTACGACCATGTTCAAGGGGCTGAGCAAAGGCTCCCAGGGGAAGGGGTCCCCCAAGGGCTCCCCAGCCAAGGGGTCCCCTAAAGGCTCCCCCAGCAAGCACAGCCGGTGAGCGGGGCTGGGGGATGGGGAGCCAGGGAGCTGGGGTGGGGGTGGTGCCAGGCCCAGGTCCTTGAGCCACCTGGAGGCGGCAGCCCAGAGCTCAGGACCAGCCCCGTGCTGGCATTTGGTGTCCTGAGGCCAAAGGGCGCAGGAGTGATCGCTCTCCCTCCTTGCCTCGGGAGCCACAGGCCCAGGCCGGACTCCAGCCCTGGCAGGAGGCGGGGGATGGCCTGGGGCTTCCCACATTCTCTAGGAGGGCCTGTGGGCCCGCAGATTGAGGCCGCTCAGCAGGAGAAGTGCTGGACAGTGCAGAGATGGCCTGCACTGATGCCATCCTCTGCCAGAGGCTGGGAGACAGGAGAGCCTGGCTGCCTTACTGCAGCTCTGCCCCAAGGCCCTACTTGGCTGGGATGACCCCTGGGGCCTGGGTGCAGGGCATGAGGACTGGGGGTGGGGTGGGGCCCTGGGGTAGGGACACAGAGGCTGGGCTGCCTTCTGCCTAAGCCTCAGCCTTCCCCAGAGTTCTTGTGTTGAAGAGTTGGGGGTACATGGCCAGTCACCATGGCTCACGCCTATAATCCCCGAACTTCGGGAAGCCAACTCAGGAGGATTCCTTGAGCCCAGGAGTTCGAGACCAGCCTGGGCAACATAGGGAGATCTTGTTTCTACAAAAAAAAATTGAAATTGAAAATAGCCAGGCATGGTGGCACATGCCTATTGCTTGAGCCCAGGAGTTTGAGGCTGCAGTGAACCATGATCACACCACTGCACTCCCGCCTGGGTGCTGGGTGACAGAGTGAGACTCTGTCTTTAAAAAAACAAACAAAAAAAAGCCTGGTGCCATGGCTCATGTCTGTAATCCTGCAACTTTAGGATGCCAAGTTTGGTGGATAACTTGAGCCCAGGAGTTGGAGACCAGCCTGGGCAACATGATGAAACTCCGTCTCTATAAAACATACAAAAATTATCTGGATGCAGTGGTGCATGCCTGTAGTCCCAGCTACTTGGGATGCTGAGGTGAAAGGATCATTTGAGCCTGGGAAGTCGAAGCTGCAGAGAGCTGTGATCACTCCGCTGCACTCTAGCCTGGATCACAGAGCAAGACCCTGTCTGGTTAAAACAAAACAAAATAGAGCTGGGGCTTCCTTTCCCTGTGGGTGTGGGGCAGGGGCACTGGGCCTCCCTGGGAGCCCCCGGCTCTCTGGGGCCCAGCCGGGGCTCTCTGAGGACGGACTGGGCGGTGTTCTTCCCACTCACTGGCTTCAGCTGGTCTGCAGAGGCGGCGGCCGCCTGCCTGGGTCCAGAGTGTTGAGATAAGCGCGGGGATGAAAGGCCAGTGGGAGAGTGGGGGCGCCCATTACCCCGATAGGGATCAAGGCACCAACAGACATCGAGGCTGGGTGTCTGGGCGGACGGGAAAGACAGTGGTTAAGACTCTCGGCTAACACTCTCGCTGAGTGACCTGTCCTCCCTGGGGCGCCTGAGCCCCACCTAGGGTGGAGTGTGCAGCTCCCAGCGGGAACAGCCGTCCCAGGAGGCGGGACCTGAGCACCGGCGCCCAGGGCCTAGCGCCTGCAGCTCCCGCTGTTGGGGCAGGCTCCCGGGCAGTGCGTTCCTCACCTGGGGCAGCTTGGTCCTCAGGACCTTGCTGGCTCTGGTTGCAGCCCCCTCACCTCAGGTGCGATCCACACATTTGACATGAAACTTACTGAACACTTACTACAGGCCAGGACTGTTCTAGGCACCGGAGATGTCGCCATAGACAGAACCGACAGGTCCCTGCCTTCAAGGTGCCAGCCCTCTAGTGGAATAAAAACTAACACGTACTGGGTGCCTACCCTGCACCAGGCCTGCACTGGATGTTTCCGATGGATAAATATAATTAATGCTCACAATAGCCTTAAGGGATAGAGATTATTATTATCAAAATCCTGCTTTACAAGTGAGGAATCTTAGGCACAGAGGGGTTGAGTAACTTGCCCAAGGTCACACAGCATTAACGATGGAGAAAGATGAAACCAGGCTGTCTTGGCCATAGAGTTCTTCCAGACTGCTGTGCCTTCACCAGCACTGCCCCTTTGCCTGGGGGGGCCCATCCTTTGACCCAGCTCAGTGAAAGCTTCCCCCGCTTCAGGATGATGATCCCCATAAGGCACTGTGCTCTTGACGCTTGGACCACTCTGCTCTCTTTTAGGTCTGCTTGACCCCGTGACCTCCACAGTGAGTGCAAGCACACAGCTGGCGCTCTACGGAGGCTGCAGGGCGGGTGCACAGAGAGCTCTGGGGTGGACACCAGGCTTCCCTGACCCTGTGACCCAGAGCAAGTCAAGGCCCAATCTGGGCTTTGAACCCTCAACTCTGGAGAATGTTAGGGTGCTCAGCAGTCTCTCGAGCCTGCCCCATCCCCACTCCTACAGTGTAGGGCTCCTCTAGACCACTGCTGAGGGCTGCACTCTGGCAAAGCCCCCGGGTGGAGGAGGTGTGGGAGGACACAGGGCTGGAGTGGGCAGAGGTGGGGTGGGGGCCTTGCTGCTGCTCCCCTGCCCCAAGCAGCCCAACTGCCCCTCCCCAGGGCCCAGCCAGGCTGGCTGAGGTGGTGATTCACTGGGTCAGGGAGGGAAGCGGCATGCAGCTGGGTGGGGTCGGGAACTCACTGCTGGCATAGCTGGCTGAGGCTGGGACACCGCAGCCACCTGCTCCCCAGCGCCACACACACCTGGGACCCTCACCTTTTGAACGCTCATTTGAGGGAGCAGTGCTAATACCCCCAACCCCAGAACTAGCTCACAGAGCCTCCTGCAGAGAGAGAGAGAGAGAGAGAGAGAGAGAGAGAGACCCCAGAGTCTAGGCAGTAAGCTAGGCTGTGGGGCAGGATGGGGTGGAGGGAGGGCAGCGGACGCCACCTGGGTGGGGCACAGAGGGGCCTCTTCCACCCAGCTGCCTGCTGTCCCCTCCACCCACCAGGGCTGCCACCCAGGAGCTGGCCCTGCTCATCTCCCGCATGCAAGCCAATGCCGACCAGGTGGAGCGGGACATCCTGGAGACACAGAAGAGGCTGCAGCAGGTGAGGCCAGGCGGCAGGTGGCAGGCTGTGGGCAGGCTGGGTGGCATGGGAGGCCCATCATCAAGCCTGGCACTCTCTGAGTGGCCCCTGGTGATGGTGAAGATGAGACAGGCAACCCTTGTCTGCACCACCCGTCCCCTAACACACGGTGGAGAGAGGGCTCGGCTTCCTTCTTTGCTGGGCTCCCCTGTGTCCTTGTCACCTGCTCCATGGATGCCCTGGGCCTGACTCTGTGGCTGGCATGGGCCTTGAGGTTGTCCAGCGTAGCTGGGGTCCCAAAGGTGGGGCTCATGCCCACAGTGAGGGGGCAGCAGGGGTGTGGGGGCTTGGGGCCCTGGCGAGTCTACCCATCCCCTGCCCACAGGACCGGGTGAACAGCGAGCAAAGCCAGGCCCTGCAGCACCAGCAGGAGACGGGCCGCAGCCTGAAGGAGGCTGAGGTGCTGCTCAAGGACCTCTTCCTGGATGTGGACAAGGCCCGGCGGCTCAAGCACCCGCAGGCCGAGGAGATTGAGAAGGAGTGAGTGGGGCTGCGGCAGGGCTGGGGGTCCCTGGGAAAGACGCAGGCCCAGCGCTGACCTGCCGGCCACCTTCTTAACAGCATCAAGCAGCTGCATGAGCGGGTGACCCAAGAGTGTGCAGAGTACCGAGCCCTGTACGAGAAGATGGTGCTGCCCCCCGATGTGGGACCCAGGGTCGACTGGGCACGGGTGCTGGAGCAGAAACAGGTCAGGAGCTCAAAGTCACACCCCTGTGTGATCAGAGGGCGATCCAGAACTGCATTTAATCCAGGACCTGACTGCAGGCTTGAACCTGGGTGGCTCAGGGGTCTGGGCAGGGAGACAGCAGAGCAGACAGTGCAGTCAGGGAAGACTTCCTGCAGGAGGAGGCACATGAAGAGACCTCAGAGGCGGGAAAGGGCTCGGGTGGGTCAGGGTAAAGTAGTGAGGAGAGGACATTCCAGAAAGAAGGAGCAAAGGCTCCTGCCGAGAGGCAGCCTGGGGTTCGACGGGAAGTGACGATTTCTGGGCAGGTGGGCAAAGCCAGGTCATGGGGCATTCTGATCCCTGGGTGAGGAGTTGTGCCTTGGTGCCACACAGAAGGGGTGTCATGATGACAACAGAGGGGCAGTGGGGAAGGGCCTGGGTGGAGCAGGGTGTGCTGAGGGCCCCAGAGCTTGGCTGGAGGTGTCCAGGCAGGAAGCACTGAGGCTGGGTCACAGACAAGGAAGGATGGAGCTAGGAGACTTCTCAGACTGGAGCCCAGCGTTTGGGAACCAGTGGGATTCAGGGGCCACTCCAGAATGGCATTGCCCCTGGATGAGCAGGGCATGCACCCGGGCTGCTCCCAGGCTCGTCCACCCTCTGCCCAAATGACCAAGTCCACTTCTCCGGGTGGGAGGCGTGCAGGGTTCTCTGGCTCCCCACCTCGGTCCTGTGGGGACTGAGCCGAGGTCTCTCTTGCAGAAGCAGGTCTTCGAGGGCCAGTACGGGCCGGGCATAGCAGAGCTGGAGCAGCAGATTGCAGAGCACAACATCCTGCAGAAGGAGATCGAGGCCTACGGGCAGCAGCTGCGCAGCCTCGTCGGGCCGGTGGGTGAGCCCTCCCGGATGTCACATCCCAGCCCAGCCCTAGCCCCTGTTTCCCCAGTCAGAGCTGGAGCTAGATGGGCTGGGCCCTGGGCATAGGGGTGGGTGGGTATGGCTGGCCCAGATCGTAGGTGCTGTCTCCCTGCACCTCGCCTCTCACGGGCCTATTTCTCCCCTTGGTCGAGGCAGGACGCAGCCACCATCCGGAGCCAATACCGAGACCTACTGGTGAGCAGGAGGGAGGACCGTGCCAGGTGGCTGCGGGTGGGCACGGGTGGCCTGCCTGGACCCTGCACATGGGGCCAGTGTTCCTGAGCGCCGCCCGATGGCGCCTTTTGCCCCCTCCGTTTCTTCCCACCCTGCGGCTGGCGGCGGGTCCTGAGCACAGAAGGCGGCGTCGTGGCGCGGGCAGAGCCTGGGCAGCCTGTACACGCACCTGCAGGGCTGCACGCGGCAGCTGAGTGCCCTGGGGGAGCAGCAGCGCCGCATCCTGCAGCAGGACTGGAGCGACCTCATGGCCGACCCCGCGGGCGTGCGGCGGGAGTACGAGGTCGGCGGGGAGAGGTTGGGGCCGGGTGGGGGCGGCCAGGCCCATCCTGGTCCTCACCGCCGCTCCCCACCGGATTCGCCCCCAGCACTTTAAGCAGTATGAGCTGCTGAGCCAGGAGCAGAGCGTGAACCAGCTGGAGGACGACGGCGAGCGCATGGTGGAGCTGCGGCACCCGGCAGTGGGGCCCATCCAGGTGAGCTGGGGGCAGGGCGAAGTGAGAAGGGACGTATGGCGGGGAAGGAGGGAAGGAGCGGGGGAGGAGCGTGGTCCGAGGGCTCCCTGCTGCGGTCCCCAGGCCCACCAGGAGGCCCTGAAGATGGAGTGGCAGAACTTCCTGAACCTGTGCATCTGCCAGGAGGCCCAGCTGCAGCACGTGGAGGACTACCGCCGGGTGAGCCCTCGGGCAGGCGGCAGGGGGGGCAGGGGCGGGCACCAGGGGCAGGAGGTCCCACAGCACACCTGCCACGGGAGAGGCACCGCACCTCTAAACTAGACAGAGCTGGCAGGGCACAGTGGCTCACGCCTGTAATCCCAGCACTTTGGGAGGCTGAGGCTGGCGGATCACTTGAGGTCAGGAGTTCGAGATCAGCCTGGCCAACATGGTGAAACCCCATCTCTACTAAAAATACAAAAATTACCCAGACTTGGTGGCGCGTGCCTGTAGACCCAGCTACTCAGGAGGCTGAGGCAGGAGAATCGCCTGAACCCAGAAGGTGGAGGTTGCAGTGAGGTGAGATTGGGCCACTGCACTCCAGCCTGGGCGACAGAGAGAGACTCCATCTCAAAAATAAAATAAAATAGAGCTGTGTGGTTGCCACTGGGTCCCAGAGGGAAAGTGAAGGCATGAGTACATTCTCAATAGGGTGAAGCCATCCCCAGGGGGGTGAAAATTGGTTCTTAAGGGCAGAAAAATATTTTAACTGTTTTTATGCATGAAGTAAAGAGTCACATACAGTACCTAAGCTGTATATAGCATATCTGTGGTATTAAATGTCATGGGGGCCAGGTGTGGTGGCTCCTACCTGTAATCCCAGCACTTTGGGAGGCCGAGCCAGGAGAACTGCTTGAGCCTAGTAGTTCCAGACCAGCCTGGGCAACATAGCAAGACCCTGTCTCTATACAAATAAATAAATCTCTATAAAAATAAATAAATAAAAACTTATGGAGATGGGGTGGGGGAATTTAAGAAAAGATGTCTTAAAAGGCTTTTTAGGAGAACTGTAATGAAAAAAGGGGTTGAGAAACCCCGATATAATATACAACTGGGATTTGGGGGCAGGTGATGTTTCATACCTTTTCCTATGGAACCACAAGTTGTGATCACATGCATTAACGATAATTCTGTAAAAGCACCTGGGATGTTTCTCTAGAGCATATTCCCAGCTTCTTCCCCAGGGCTGGGGCAAATGCAGCCCCCATAGCCTCCGTCCCAGCAAGAAAGACTTCAGGTACTGGAGGGAGGCAGTGGGGGTTAGCTGGTTTGGCTTTATCTGGTTTAGGTTTAGCTGCTTTACGTTGAGCTAGTTTAGCTTTATCTGGTTTAGGTTTAGCTGGTTTGGCTTTATCTGGTTTAGGTTTATCTGGTTTAGCTTTATCTGGTTTAGGTTTCGCTGGTTTAGGTTTAGCTGGTTTGGCTTTATCTGGTTTAGGTTTAGCTGGTTTAGGTTTAGCTGGCTTAGGTTCAGCTGGTTTAGGTTTAGCTGGCTTAGGTTTAGCTGGTTTAGTTCAGCTGGTTTATGTTCATCTGATTTGTGTTTAGCTGGTTTGTATTTAGCTGGATTAGGTTTAGTTTAGATTTAGCTGGTTTATGTTTAGCTGGTTTGTGTTTGCTGGTTTAGGTTTAGCTGATTTGTATTTAGCTGGTTTAGGTTTAGCTAGTTTAGGTTTAGCTGGTTTAGATGTAGCTGGTTTAGGTTTAGCTGGTTTGTGTTTAGATGGCTTAGGTTTAGGTGGTTTGTGTTTAGCTGGTTTAGGTTCAGCTGGTTTAGATTTAGCTGGCTTAGGGTGAGTGAGCTGCTTTAGTTTAGCTGGTTTATGTTTTTCTGGTTTGTGTTTAGCTGGTTTAGGGTGAGTGAGCTGGTTTAGTTTAGCTGGTTTATGTTTATCTGGTTTGTGTTTAGCTGGTTTGGGTTTAGCTGGTTTAGAGTTAGTTGGTTTAAGTTTAGATAGTTTAGGTTTAGATAGTTTAGGTTTAGCTGGTTTAGGTTTAGATAATTTAGGTTTAGGTGGTTTAGGTTTAGCTGGTTTAGGTTTAGATAGTTTAGGTTTAGGTGGTTTAGGTTTAGCTGGTTTAGGTTTAGATAGTTTAGGGTTAGCTGGTTTAGGTTTAGTTGGTTTAGGGTTAGCTGGTTTGTGTTTAGCTGGTTTAGGTTTAGCTGGTTTGTGTTTATGTTTAGCTGGTTTGTGTTTAGTTGGCTTAGGTTCAGCTGGTTTGTGGGGCCAGTGGGCAGCAGGTTGCCCCAGAATCTGCCCTTGACCCCCCAGTGACCTCAGTTCCAGGAAGAGGCAGACTCGGTCAGCCAGACCCTGGCGAAGCTCAACTCCAACTTGGATGCTAAGTACAGCCCTGCACCTGGGGGCCCCCCTAGCACCCCATCAGAGCTGCTGCGACAGCTGGAGGTGAGACAACCCTGCCAGGCCATGTGCACCCCACTTCTGGGAATTGGGTCTGTCCATCTTTCTGGGCCTCACCCCTTCTGCCTCAGTACCTAGTCCTGTCCCAAGCCCTGACCGGGACACTGGTGGGGGGTCTGCTCTAGCAGAAGGCTGGCCAGGTACCAGCAAGCCCCTCCCATCTCTGGACATCAGTTTTCTCATTTGTAGCAGGACAAGGGCAGCCTGGGGGAGCTCTGAGGCCCCTCTAGCCTCTGCTCGGAGGCCTGGGTGGTGCTGTGCTGTCCCACTCCCTGCAACTAGCAGATGCCAAGATTCCAGGCCCCCAGAGAGGGGCTCTTTTTACTTTGCTGACTTAGAGCCCCCTGCCTTCATGAAGGCCAGCCCCTGGTCCTTTTGAAGAACGGGTATGGGGCGGCCAGCCTCCAATGCAGCCTGGCCTGAGTCCCTACTGCCTGGGCCCCCGGCAGGCAGAGGAGAAACAGCTGGCTGTCACCGAGAGGGCCACTGAAGACCTGCAGCGGCGAAGCCGGGAGGTGGCCCCTCTGCCGCAGCGAAGACACCCGCCCCAGCAGCCCCTGCACGTGGACAGCATCTGCGACTGGGACTCAGGAGAAGTGCGAACTCTCCCACCCCACCCCTGCCGCCATCCAGCCCCACTCAGCCCAGCCCCTCCCCTGGCCAGTCCCAACCCTGCTCAGCCCCAGCCGCCTCCTGCGCCCGCTTCGGCCTTGCTCCTTCCCTTGACCCAGACCCTCCCTCTCCAAGTCCTGTCCTGCCTCTTCCCCACCCCAGCACCTCCCACCCCTACTCCTGTCCCTGTTCAGCTGTTGTCCCCACCTGTCTCTGTCCCCAGTCCCTACTCTGTCCTGCCCTTGGCCCCCTCTCCAGCCCCTGCCCCTGAGCCCGAAGGAACTGCTCCCCATCTGTGCCCCCAGGTGCAGCTTCTGCGGGGTGAGCAGTATAAGCTGATGGATAACACTGACCCGCACACCTGGGTCGTGCAGGGCCCTGGTGGAGAGACCAAGCGTGCCCCCGCCGCCTGCCTCTGCATCCCAGCACCGGACCCTGAAGCCGTGGCCAGGGCCTCCTGGTAGGTCTGTCTAGGGATAGAAACTCAGGGACAGGCTGTGGGCAGACCAGGCCCACCCTGCGCTGTCCAAGGCCATGGTCCAGCAAACAGACCCCTGCTCAAAGGCCGGCCTTCACCGGGAGCTGCGTCTACTGGGTCTGGGGAGGGAGAGAGGCAGAGTGGGGATGTCCTTCTCTGATCTCCTCCTCGTTCTAGGCTGGCCTCAGAGTTGCAGGTCCTGAAGCAGAAATTGGCCACCATCCAGAGCCGCCTGAAGGCCAGCGCTGTGGAGTCTGTTCGGCCCGGCCAACAGGGTATCCAGGGTGCCCGGGGAGGGGTGGCTGTGGGGCTGGAGGGAGTAGATTCTGACATCCGGTGGGTCTGTGATGGGTAGGGGTTAGCCTTGGGTTAGGGACCACCGCTCTGGGGATTTCATCTCTGGGGTGGCCCTGCCCATTCCCTCCACCTACCCCCACAGGACCCTCTGTGGGCACCAGGTGGGGGCACCCATCTGGCAGTCAAGATATAGGCCCTGGGCCCTCACCAGCACCTCTGTCCCCAGCTCCATCTGGCTCGGCCCCGGCCAACCCACAGGCTCAGAAGCTCCTGACACAGATGACCCGGCTGGATGGGGACCTGGAGCAGATAGAGAGGCAGGTGCTAGCCTGGGCACGGGCCCCGCTGAGCCGCACCACAGCCCTGGAGGACCTGGAGGGCCGCATCCACAGCCACGAGGTGGGTGAGCGGCGGGCAAGGGCAGCTGGGATGAGAAGCGCCCAGTCCCTGGTGCTCACACTTGAGGGAGGTGAGGCAAGGGCAGGAGCAGCTGGCTTAGGTTGAGGTGGTTTGTGTTCAGCTGGTTTAGGTTTAGGTGGTTTGTATTTAGCTGGTTTAGGTTCAGCTGGGACTGAGGTACGGAAGGGCGTGGACGGACCTGAGCTCAGACAAGCTAGTTCCTCTCCTGGCTCCTCCACTGACCAACTCTGTGACCTTGGATTATAGAACCTCTCTGGGCCTTGGTTTCCTCATCCCTGAAGCAGACGTAATAATGCCCAGCTCACCCAATCGTTCAGGAAGGTTCCAGTAGGGCCCAATGTCAATACTCCCAGGAGGCGTTCTGGTGAAGCTCCTGAAATAGCAAGGGAGCCTGGAGAATCTTAGGAAGAGATGTCCCCTGGCTGCAAGGGGGAGGCTTCCTGGGGAGGTGGCGGCGTTGTGTGAACGCCTTACCCAAGAACTGCAAGTTCTCTGCCAGGTGGACTCAATGCTAAAAGTGAAAACCGCCTTTCCCACACCGGGCCGCAGTTTGGGTTATCTTTCCAAACCAGTTTCTTATTTTTTTCTTGAGACAGTCTCTCTCCATCACCCAGGCTGGAGTGCAGTGACACAGTCTCAGCTCACTGCAACCTCTGCCTCCCCGGTTCAAGCGATTCTCCTGCCTCAGCCTCACGAGTAGCTGGGATTACAGGCACCCACCACCACGCCCAGCTAATTTTTTGTATTTTTAGTAGAAACAGGGTTTCACCATGTTGGCCAGGCTGGTCTGGAACTCCTGACCTCAAGTGATCCACCCACCTCGGCCTCCCAAAGTGCTGGGATTACAGGCATGAGCCACCGTGCCCAGCCTGTTTTTTTGTTTGGTTTTGTTTTTTGAGATGGGGTCTCACTCTGTCTCCCAGGCTGGAGGGCAGTGGTGCACAGCAGTGGAATCTCAGCTCATTGCAACCTCCACCTCCCAGGCTTGAGTGGTCCTCCCACCTCAGCCTCCCTAGTTGCTGGGACCACAGGAGGGACACATTGAGCCCAGCTAATTGTTTTGGTAGAGATGGGGTTTTGCAGTGTTGCCCAGGTTGGTCTTGAACTCCTGATCTCAAGCAATCCTCCCGCCTCAACCTCCCAAAGTGCTAGGATTAAAGGCATGAGCCACTGCACCTGGCCATATTATTTTGAGACGGGGTCTTGCTCTGTTGCCCAGGCTGGAGGGCAGTGGCACGATCAAGTCTCACGGCAGCCTCAACCTCCTAGTCTCAAACAATCCCCCTCTCTCCACCTCCCAAGAAGCTGGGTTCTTAGGTTTTGAAGTCACAGCATCTGCTACATCAGTGATGTTGGGGTCCAGGGGAAGCCCATTTAGACTGGGTGGTGGGTGGTGCCTGGTGTAGAGTTGGCACTGCCCGGTGACAGATAGGGCAGAAGAGTGAATGGCTGATGACAGAATGAGGGCAGCAGTCCCCAGTAGGCAGACCTGCAGCTTTGGCTGGAGCGAGAGGGCTGGGGGCCCTGAAGGTCTTGTGATCAGGACAGTGACATGAAGATGACTGTAGGTAACTGTATGCCTGGCGCTCTCCACTGAGCTCTGGACACAGGCTCTTGTGCCATCCTCCCATCAACCATTTTTTTTTTTTTGACATGGAGTCTCTTCCTGTCACCCAGACTGGAGTGCAATGGCGTGATCCTCTGCCTCTCAGATTTAAACGATTCTCTTGACTCAGCTTCCCGAGTAGCTGAGATTACAGCATACATGCCACCATGCCCAACTAATTTTTGTATTTTTAGTAGAGACAGGGTTTCACCATGTTGGCCAGGCTGATCTCGAACTCCTGACCTCCTGATCGCCTATCTCAGCCTCCCAAAGTGCTGGGATTACAGGTGTGAGCCACCGCACCTGGCCAATCATTCTTTTACATTTATTTATTTTTTTGAGATAGAGTCTTGCTCTTGTTGCCAGGCTGGAGTGCAGTGGCATGATCTCAGCTTGCTGCAACCCCTACCTTCTGGGGTTCAAGCAATTCTCCTGCCTCAGCCTCCTGAGTGGCTGAGATTATAGGTGCACGCCACTGTGGCCGGCTAATATTTGTATTTTCAGTAGAAACAGGGTCTTGCCATGTTGGCCAGACTGGTCTCAAACTCCTGACCTCAAGCGATCCACCTGCCTCGGCCTCCCAAAGTGCTGGGATTACAGGTGTGAGCCATTGTGCCCAGCCCCACCTATCAATCATTCCGTAGATGAGGAGACTGAGGGTCAGAGAGGCTGATCTGCCTTAGGTCATCCACAGAGGAACGAGTGGGGCCAGGACTGAACCCAATTCTCTGGACTGAGCCTAAGTATGTACCCACCACACTCTGTGGCCTCCGTGGGCACAGAGTTAAGGTATCCTGGTAGAAGAGTTGGGCGGAACCCACCTACCCAGAGATCCTTGACCCCCCCCCTCTCCAGGGTATAGCCCAGCACCTGCAGAGCCTGGGAGTGGAGAAGGAGACAGCCCAGAAGGAGTGCGAAGCATTTCTGTCCACACGGCCCGTGGGTCCCGCTGCCCTGCAGCTGCCTGTGGCTCTTAACAGCGTGAAGAACAGGTTCAGTGATGTGCAAGTTCTGTGCAGCCTTTACGGGGAGAAGTGAGTGCTCTGGGGACAGGGCAGCTGGGCAGGGCAGCAGCGTGTGGCTCGGGGAGTGTCTGAGCCTTGCCTCCTGTGCGGCAGAGCCAAGGCTGCCCTGGGTCTGGAGCGGCAGATCCGGGATGCGGACAGGGTCATCCAAGGCCTCGAGGCCACCCTGGTGCAGGAGGCCCCCATCCCTGCTGAACCGGGGGCGCTGCAGGAGAGGGTCAGCGAGCTGCAGGTAAGGGGCCGGCCGGGGCCTCTGGTGGGAGGGGACACAGCTGATCCAACATTCGGGGGCAGGTGGGGTGGACACGGCATCTCCCCAACCATGAGGGTGCACGGTTGCATCTGCTCCTCCCGTAGCGCCAGCGGAGGGAGCTGCTGGATCAGCAGGCCTGCGTGCTGGGGCTGCACCGTGTGCTGAAGGCCACCGAGCACGCGTGCGCCGCGCTGCAGAACAACTTCCAGGAGTTCTGCCAAGACCTGCCTCGCCAGCAGCGCCAGGTGCGAGCCCTCACCGACCGCTACCACGCCGCAGGGGACCAGCTGGACCTGCGGTGAGCAGCTGGGTGCTCAGGGCACTGGGTGTGGGCTGGTGCAGAGCCAGGCACTGCTGCCTACAAGCTGTGTGATCCTGGGCTGCTGCGTTCACTTCTCTGAAGCTGCTTCCTCAGCTCTAAAATGGAATAACAGCAGCACTTGCCTCCCCAGGCGGTGCCTGGCAGAGACTGGCCCATCTCTGAATCCCCAGCTCAGGGTCAGGGAGTGGGGATCTGCAGAGCAGGCCGCTCAGGCCACCTGACCTGCCCCCAGGAGGAGGCTCCCACCTACCTCCCTGTGCACCTGCCCCTGTCCTCAGAGGCCAGGTCTCACCTCTGTTCTGGGCCTTGTCCTCCTGCAGGGAGAAGATGGTGCAGGATGCCGCCCTCACCTACCAGCAGTTCAAGAACTGCAAGGATAACCTGAGCTCCTGGCTGGAGCACCTGCCCCATGGCCAGGTGCGGCCCAGCGACGGCCCCAGCCAGATCGCCTACAAGCTGCAGGCGCAGAAGGTGAGGCTGGGCAGGGACAGCTGCATGTGCCCATGTTGCCCCCTAGTGGCTGAAGCTCAGAAGCGCTCTAAGGGTCTTCAAAGCCCAGGCCACGAGGCCTTCGGCCCCTTCCCTGGCCTCCAGCTGAAATGCTCCACTTTGCCCACGGACAGGGCCAGCCCCTTGCTGTCTGGCCTGACGGGGGAAGTGGGATTTACAAGCTCAGGCCACAGAGCCCTGAGGGTTCCAGCCACTACTGCAACTTGCTCATACTCATCAAGCCCCTGCTATGTACCAGGCCATGGGTTCACTGGGGCACAACCCTGTGCCCAGGCAGCTCCCAGCCTGGTGAGGGAGGTGTGTGATGTGGATAAGCGTTGGTGGGAGAAGTCAGCGTGCTGGGGGTGCTCCCAGGCTGGACACCCATGTGGGTCAGGGCTGGTGGTGTGGGAAGAAGCCAGGGTAGCCGGGGGAGGGATAAAGTGTCCCACGCAGGGGACATGGCAATCGGGAAAGGACAGGGACTCGGGCAAGGGTGACCAGATGGGCAGACCACACAGGCCCTTCCGGCACAGGATCCAGGCTGCATGCTCTCCTGCGGCCCCTGGGAGCTGCTGGGGAGGGGGTGCTTCCAGACTGGTGTTTAGAAGCTGGCTCTGGCTGCCACGCAGAGAATGGCTAACAGGGTGGGAGTGAGGACACGGAGTCCTGTGCCCACCCAGGGTGGAAGACCCTGGTGAGAGAGGGTGGGGGCCTGTGCGGGGAAGGGACCATGGCACAGGGCGAGGTGAGCAGGTCTGAGACAGAGACTGAAGAATTAGGTGGACTTGGTGACTGTGTGAAGGGGACATTGAGTGAGACACGGCCCAGTGGTGTCCAGGGTGCTACTGGGGACAACTGGGAAGAGGGGGTGCCCCGACCTGAGGCAGGAACACAGGGAGCAGAGCATAGTTGGGGAGAGGAATGGGACCGGCTGGGTCTTACTGAAATGAGATGGCCAGGACAGCTGAGGAGGTGGAGGTAGGCATATGGGAGGGAACTGGAGCTGGGGGCTCCCCTAGGAGCTCATGGAAGCAAAGATGGGTCTGGGACTACCGGAAAATGAGAATATGTGGGGAGACAGTAGGGAGGTGACATTGGGAAGGAGGCCTGGGACAGATTCTCAGCCCTGGCTGCAAACTAGAATCTCCCAGGGAGCTTTCAAAACATCCCCAGGCCAGGACCCCTCCCTAAACCAAATACATTGGATTATTGTGGTCAGAGCATCAGTATATTCAGTTCCCAGGTGAATAAAAGTGGGCATCCCGGGTTAAGAACTTTCAAATTGGAGCCATAGTTCTCAAAGGGTGGCCCCTGGATGAGCTGTAGCAGCATCACCTGGGGACTTGTCAGAAATGTGAATTCTTGGCCGGGTGCAGTGGCTCACACCTGTAATCCCAGCACTTTGGGAGGCTGAAGTAGGTGGATCACTGAGGTCAGGAGTTTGAGACCAACCCACGTCTACTAAAATTAGCCTGGCATGGTGATGGGCACCCGTAATCCAGCTACTTGGGAGGCTGAGGCATGAGAGCCGCTTGGACCTGGGAAGCTGCAGTGAGCTGAGATCACGCACTCCAACCTGGGCGACAGAGTGAGACTCAGTATAAAAAAAAAAAAAAAAAAAAAAAAGGAAGAAGAAGAAAGGGATTCTGCCAAGGTGCCTAAGAGAGGAAGGAGGGAAAACAGAGAACGATGTCAGGGAAAGGAGGAAGTCTGGCCCGGGTCCTGCTCCCTGCCCCTCCTGTCTCTGGAGGCAGCGCTGGCTGACTGGCTAGAGGAGAGTCAGGGTGAGTGGCATGTCCTGGCCTCCTGACTCTGGCTTCTTCCCTGGCAGAGGCTGACACAGGAGATCCAGAGCCGAGAGCGTGACAGGGCCATGGCATCCCGCCTCTCCCAGGCCCTGCAGGCAGCGCTCCAGGTAAGCAGCTTGCCTTCAGCTTGTCCCTCTCCATGTGTCTCCCACCTCCCTCTTCCAGCCCTGTCCCCCACACCCAGTTTCCCCCACTGGCTACCAGCCTGCTGTCTTTTCCTCCCTGCTCAGGACTACGAGCTGCAGGCAGACACCTACCGCTGCTCCCTGGAGCCCACCCTGGCAGTGCTAGCCCCCAAGAGACCCCGAGTGGCTCCCCTGCAGGAGAGCATCCAGGCCCAGGTGAGATGAGACCTGGGGGGCACAGTGGACCTTGGCACCAGCTCTGCAGGCCCCAAGGCGGGAGCTCACTCTGCGCTTCCTCTCTCCCTCTGCCCTCTCCAGGAGAAGAACCTTGCAAAGGCCTATACAGAGGTTGCAGCGGTGCAGCAGCAGCAGCTGCAGCAGCTGGAGTTTGCTAGAAAAATGCTGGAGAAGGTATGCAGACGACACATACGCCTTTCTCACAACAGCCAGGAATAACCCTGCTGCCTACTGGCCCTGGGCAGCCCTGGCTGTTGGACAGGGGTGCAGCTCCTGGTCACCCAGTTTTCTCTCCAGCAGCTTTTACAGACTGGTGTCTGTCCCCGTGTTAGGCGCTGGAGATGGCATTCAGTGTGGTCACAGCTTGGCCAATGGACAGTCCTTCAATGGGACAGGACCGCTAACCCCAGAAAGCGGAGAAAAATCCCATAGAGCCTTCAGTCTTAACCCAGCCACCTGGCTCTCCACCCTCGTCATACACACCCTTGAGCCAGAATGTCTCCAGGACTCCTGGTGACTTGCTAGCTTTTCTGTTATACTCAACCATAATCACGGTCCCTAGATGGAAGGGGAAAGGGTAGAGGTTTGGGAGGGACAGGGAGAACCTGTCCTATTTGCACTCTTTTTTTTTTTTGAGACAGAGTCTTGCTCTATTGCCAAGGCTGGAGTACAGTGGCGCAATCTCAGCTCACTGCAATCTCTGCCTCTCCAGTTCAAGCAATTCTCCTGCCCTGGCCTCCTGATTAGCTGGGATTATAGGCATGCATCACCACACCCAGCTAATTTTTTGTATTTTTAGTAGAGATGGGGTTTCACTACATTGATCAGTCTGGTCTCAAACTCCTGACCTCAGCTGATGTGTCCCCCTCGGCCTCCCAAAGTGCCGGGATTACAGGAGTGAGCCACCACACCCAGCCCCTATTTGCACTGCTTTCTCTTTCTTTCTTTCTTTCTTTCTTTCTTTCTTTCTTTCTTTCTTCTTTTTTTTTTTTTTTTGAGATGGAGTCCTGCTCTGCCATCCAGGTTAGAGTGCAGTGGTGCAATCTCGGCTCACTGGAACTTCTGTCTCCCGGGTTCATGCAATTCTCCTGTCTCAGCCTCCCGAGTAGCTGGGATTACAGGCACGTGCCATCTTGCCCAGCTGATTTTTGTATTTTTAGTAGAGATAAGGTTTCACCATGTTGGCCAGGCTGGTCTCAAACTCCTGACCTCATGATCAGCTCACCTTGGCCTCCCAAAGTGCTGGTATTACAGGTGTGAGCCCTGGTGCCCGGCCCCTATTTGCACTTTCTAATGCAAACCCACTGCCTTAGGTACTAACATCATTGCATTGACTGGGTCTTCTCAAAATCCTATATCCAAGCATCTTAGGTCTTCAGCTCCAGCTCTGAGGACCCACTGGGGAGTCTTAGGAAATAGGGAGGGGTCTCTGATCTCAGGAAAAACATGGGCTGCTATCTCAACTGCCCATCCCCCATGCTCTACCTTCTTCCTCTCTGCAGAAGGAGCTCAGTGAGGATATCCAGGGGACCCATGATGCAAAGCAGGGGTCCAAGAGCCCTGCCCAAGCAGGGAGAGAGTCAGAGGCCCTGAAGGCCCAGCTGGAAGAAGAGAGGAAGCGGGTGGCCCAGGTGCAGCACGAGCTGGAGGAGCAGAGGAGCCAGCTGCTGCAGCTGAGGACCCAGCGGCCCTTGGAGAGGCTGGAGGAAAAGGAAGTAGTGGAGTTCTACCGGGACCCCCAGCTGGAAGGCAGCCTGTCCAGGGTGAAGGCCCAGGTGGAGGAGGAGGGCAAGCGGCGGGCCGGCCTGCAGGCAGACCTGGAATCGGCAGCCCAGAAGGTTGTGCAGCTGGAGCGCAAGAGGAACACCATGCAGCCTCATCTGCTGACCAAGGAGGTCACCCAGGTGGAGAGGGACCCCGGCCTGGACAGCCAGGCGGCCCAGCTCAGGGTCCAGATCCAGCAACTCCGTGGGGAGGATGCTGTCGTCTCGGCCCGACTGGAAGGGCTGAAGAAGGAGCTACTGGCCCTTGAGAAGAGGGAGGTGGATGTGAAGGAGAAGGTCGTGGTGAAAGAGGTGGTCAAGGTGGAGAAGGATCTGGAAATGCTCAAGGCAGCCCAGACTCTCAGGCTGCAGCTTGAGGAGGATGCTGCACGGAGGAAGAGGGTGGAGGAGGCTGTGGCCAAGCTACAGGCACGCATCCAAGACCTGGAGCGGGCTATCAGCGCGGTGGAGCCCAAGGTCATCGTGAAGGAGGTGAGGAAGGTGGAGCAGGACCCAGGCCTCCTCCAGGAGTCCTCCAGGCTGAGGAGCCTCCTCGAGGAGGAGAGGAGGAAGAACGTGACGCTGGCCAAGGAGCTGAGCGACCTGCACAGCAAGTACAGCACGGTGGAAAAGCAGAGGCCCAAAGTGCAACTCCAGGAGCGCGTCCGCGAGGTCTTCCAGGTGGATCCGGAGACCGAGCAGGAGATCACCCGGCTCAGGGCCAAGCTGCAGGAGACAGCAGGCAAGAGGAGCAGTGTAGAGAGGGAGGTGGAGAAGCTGCTGCCTGACCTGGAGGTCCTGCGGGCCCAGAAGCCGACGGTGGAGTATAAGGAGGTGACCCAGGAGGTGGTAAGGCACGAGAGGAGTCCTGAGGTGCTGCGTGAGATCGACCAGCTGAAGGCTCAGCTCAACGAGCTGGTCAACAGCCACGGGCGCTCCCAGGAGCAGCTTATCCGCCTGCAGGGTGAGCGCGACGAGTGGAGGCGTGAGCGGGCCAAGGTGGAGACAAAGACGGTGAGCAAGGAGGTGGTGCGCCATGAGAAGGATCCAGTGCTGGAGAAGGAGGCAGAGCGGCTCCGCCAGGAGGTGCGGGAGGCGGCCCAAAAGAGGCGGGTGGCAGAGGACGTGGTGTACGAGCTGCAGAGCAAGCGGCTGCTGCTGGAGAGAAGGAAGCCCGAGGAGAAGGTGGTGGTGCAGGAGGTCGTGGTCACCCAGAAGGACCCCAAGCTGCGCGAGGAGCACAGCCGGCTGAGCCGGAGCCTGGATGAGGAGGTGAGCCGGCGGCGGCAGCTGGAGCTTGAGGTGCAGCAGCTGCGGGCAGGCGTGGAGGAGCAGGAGGGCCTGCTCAGCTTCCAGGAGGACCGCAGCAAGAAGCTGGCTGTAGAGAAGGAGCTGCGGCAGCTGACCTTGAGGATCCAAGAGCTCGAGAAGCGGCCTCCCACGGTGCAGGAGAAGATCATCATGGAGGAAGTGGTCAAGCTGGAGAAGGACCCGGACCTGGAGAAGTCCACGGATGCCCTGCGGCGCGACCTGGACCAGGAGAAGGCCCAGGTGAAGGAGCTGCATCGGGAGTGCAAGAACCTGCAGGTCCAGATCGATGTCCTCCAGAAAGCCAAATCGCAGGAGAAGACCATCTACAAGGAAGTGATCCGGGTGCAGAAAGATCGCGTCCTGGAGGATGAGCGGGCCCGCGTGTGGGAGATGCTCAGCCGTGAGCGCGCAGCGCGGCAGGCCCGGGAGGAGGAGGCGCGGTGCCTGCGGGAGCGCATTGACCGGGCAGAGGCGCTGGGGAGGACCTGGTCCCAGGAGGAGGCCGAGCTGCAGAGGGCCCGGGACCAGGCTGACCAGGAGCGTGGGCGGCTGCAGCAGGAGCTGCGGGCTCTGGAGAGGCAGAAGCAGCAGCACACGCTGCAGCTGCAGGAGGAGTCGAAGCTGCTCAGCCAGAAGACGGAGAGCGAGCGGCAGAAGGCGGCCCAGCGGGGCCAGGAGCTCTCACGGCTAGAGGCGGCCATCCTCCATGAAAAAGACCAGATCTACAATAAGGAGCGGACCCTCCGGGACCTGCACGCCAAGGTGAGCCGGGAGGAGCTCAGCCAGGAGACCCAGACACGGGAGACCAACCTTTCCACCAAGATCTCCATCCTGGAACCCGAGACTGGGAAAGACATGTCCCCGTACGAGGCCTACAAGAGGGGCATCATCGACAGGGGCCAGTACCTGCAGCTGCAGGAGCTCGAGTGCGACTGGGAGGAGGTCACCACCTCGGGGCCCTGTGGGGAGGAGTCTGTGCTCCTGGACCGCAAGAGCGGGAAGCAGTACTCCATCGAGGCCGCGCTCCGCTGCCGGCGCATCTCCAAGGAGGAGTACCACCTGTACAAGGACGGCCGCCTGCCCATCTCCGAGTTTGCGCTGCTCGTGGCTGGAGAGACCAAGCCGAGCTCCTCGCTCTCCATCGGCTCCATCATCTCCAAGTCCCCGCTCGCCTCCCCAGCCCCACAGAGTGCCAGTTTCTTCTCTCCCAGCTTCTCTCTCGGGCTTGGTGATGACAGCTTCCCCATTGCTGGGATCTACGACACAACCACGGACAACAAGTGCAGCATCAAGACGGCCATGGCCAAGAACATGCTGGACCCCATAACCGGGCAGAAGCTGCTGGAGGCCCAGGCGGCCACAGGGGGCATCGTGGACCTGCTCAGCCGCGAGCGCTACTCCGTGCACAAGGCCATGGAGAGGGGCCTGATCGAGAACACCTCCACGCAGAGGCTGCTCAATGCCCAGAAGGCCTTCACCGGCATCGAGGACCCTGTCACCAAGAAGAGGCTGTCGGTAGCCGAGGCCATCCAGAAGGGCTGGATGCCCCGGGAGAGTGTGCTCCCACACCTGCAGGTGCAGCACCTGACCGGGGGGCTTATTGACCCCAAGAGGACAGGCCGCATCCCTATCCAGCAGGCCCTCCTCTCCGGGATGATCAGCGAAGAGCTGGCTCAGCTCCTGCAGGATGAATCCAACTATGAGAAGGATTTGACAGACCCCATCTCCAAGGAACGGCTGAGCTACAAGGAGGCCATGAGCCGCTGCCGCAAGGACCCTCTGAGTGGCCTGCTCCTCCTGCCTGCGGCGCTGGAGGGATACCGCTGTTACTGCTTGGCCTCCCCCACTGTCCCGCGCTCCCTGCGCTGACACAGGCCAAGCAGCCCGTAGGTGAATGTGTGTGTTGGGGCAGCTAGGATACCCCTTGCCTCAGAGTAGCCTCATCCCAAGCAGTGGGTCTTCCTGTTGACCGCTGTTTTGTATTATTTTACTACCATGGTGTTGGGCTCCCTCCCCTAAACTTGGTGCCCGATCCATCCCCAGACCAGGACAGCAGCAGCTTAGTCCTTCCTCCCTCCATGTCCACTCGGTGATCCCAATAAACGAATTCTCCCCGTGCCACGTGGTGTGCTGTTCATTCATGTTTCGGAGTGCAGGATCCACGCTTCTGGGGGATGAGTACAGGGACAGCATTGCTCAAGTCCTTTCCGGGCAGATGCGCCCAACCCACCTGCCTGGGAAATGGGCATCCTCAGAAGCCTGTGCCTCCTTGGGTGCTGGGCAGGGATGTGGTGGCAGGTCATGGAAAGAGATGATGGTTTAAAATCACTAAAGGAGGTCAGGTGAGGTGGCTCATGCCTGTAATCCCAGCACT